>OZ012741.1:114188932-114220746 GCA_963859935.3 Lathyrus sativus
AACATCTCAATGCATCAAGCCATGATCACATGGCTCTTGGATTAGGTCTCAACCCTCTCCAAATCATCAGTTGACCTAGGGTTGACCCAGTCAAACCCTAATTATACCACTCATGGCTGAGGCTTCTTAATCTTGCACAATGGCCTCTCTAGGCTTCATGATGGCTTTCAAGATATCTCATAATCTCTCTAAAGGCTTCAAGCCAACATTCATGGCTTCAGAATCATCTGAGGACTCCCCCACAACTCTCAAGTTAGGAGGCACACACCCTTGGTTTCAACCAATATCTCTGAGGATCTTTTCACTTCTCTGACAAGGATATCTACCCTTGAACACTTGAATAACCTTCTTGGATAGCTTCAAACTCTTGTATAGCTCTTGATTGGTAATCATACCTCTTGATCTCCTGCATACATATCAATGAAATGCAAATGATAATGCTAATGTGAATGAAATAAAACACAAGCTAGGTAAAGAAGTTGTTGGTCAAATTTTGGGGTGCAACAGTTGCCCCTATTCAAACGGCTTAGACCTGACTGGGTGAGGAGGGAACGACTCTCATCCAATCAAGGTAAAAGACAGTTTAATACCAACAAACCCGAAAATTTGCCAACTGCACAAGTACACGGTACTCTGATGGGAACAAAACTTCGAAAACTGCACTACTAGCTGCACGGTACTAGCTGGGGAATTGGTCACACGGTAACCGGTGATACATGGTCGATCATGTCGTCAGGCATCAAGCTTCCTCGAGACTCATCAGGTCAACAATCAAGTTAGTCATGCCATCCGGCATTCACAGAACTTTCGGGCATCAGCCGGACTTCATCAGTAAGTCGGGAATAGAATTCTTGGTCAATCATGAGCCAGTTGGGGATATCCAAACTTCTGCCATCAGGCACTCCGCATCAGCTGAGAGAACTGCTTTGTTAACACGGTCAGACTTCAATCATCAAGTCTTCCAGGGAAGTTTCAACTTTGCTGTTCAGGAACCTGCTGGGGATGACACATCTCCGCTGGGGATTCTGGAGAACTATCAAGTAACTCTGCTTCGGGGATCCAGGAATCATTCTGGATGAATCAACTCTGCTGAGGACTTCAAGAATCATCTTGGACAAATAACTTCGCCGGGGACTTCAAGAGTCATCCTGAACCGATAACTATGCTGGAGATTTCAGGAATCATCCTGAGCAAACACTCTGCCGGGGACTCTAAGCATCAACTTGAGCAACCAATTCTGGTGACTGCACTGGGGATTTTAAGAATCATCTTAAGCAAACGACCTTGTTGGGGAATTCAAGAATCATCTTGAGCCGAAGACTTCGCTGGGGACTTCAAGAATCATCTTGAGCCGAAGACTTCGCTGGGGACTTCAAGAATCATCTTGAGCAAGCGACTCCGTTGGGGAGAATTCAAGAATCATCTTGAGCAATCAATTCTGCGGCGGAACACCTGCAAAACAAGAACGGTAACAACCTAGATCATGCTTATTATGCATATGCTTCGGTAATGGCGCAATGCTCCACATGGTGGAAATGCTACGCGTTTATGATAAATGCTATGCAGTCATGCAAAATGATGCGATCCCGTCAGCAAAATAAATGCTGAAGGGAGAATCCTCCTGTCAAGGAGAAAGGACCACTCAGATAGGGGGAGGAATCATCCTGCTGAGGAGAACAAGGTCACGCCAATCCCAATCGGGCGCTGTGGGGAAGTGAACTTCAGTTGACTGCTGCAGGGGGACGAAGCCCTACGAGAACCTGGACCTGCTGAGGGAAAGCGATGTCAATCGCGAGAATAAACTGCACGGCCTTCACGGCTACTTCCCTGGAGATAGCGGCTCCGGCGGGGAAACACAACATCAGCTATTCAACACTCCACTGGGGAAAACCAATCATGGAGCGGCTTCCAAGGACTCGGCTCTCTTGGGGATCTGCAAACTCGGCTGAAGAAGAAGAAATCATTCTGCTTGCTAGGGAGATTACGACTCTGTGGGGAACCTCGATTCCGCTGGAGACTTCAGTCTTGAACCATCAGTTGCTGCACACTTCGGTGAATAACTCAGCTGAGGAGATGACGTTCCTTCAGGATGCATCTGATCAGGGAGAGAATCTTCTCTGCCTGGGGAGACATATCAATGCTCACGATCTCGTGTTCTGACTCTGCGGGGAGAGGCTGCTGACCTTTGCTGGAGAAGGAGGAATCATCCTGCTCGGGGATGCGCGCGGCGCACTGTCTGGAATATGCTACACCTGCAGCAACACAAACAAACAGACAAGATACCCTTCTCAAAGGGACCTATCAAGGTTATCATCTTGTGACAATGTTTAATTAATTCATTGTTTCAACAATCAGTGGCCTAGGCCAGTAAGTTTATGTATGCGCATTTTATCAAAAACATCGACGTTCTTTTTCGCAAACAAAACAGATAAATGCTAAACAGGCAAACAGAATTGCTGAATAGTATACATTTTATTAATAACGAACCCCTGAATGGGTAAAAATGTTTTACAATAGATGCAAGCTCCTGGAATGAGGAAGCCGCGCAAAAATAAAACATAAATATACATCAGTATATACAAATGTCGGCAACGAGGTGTAGACGAACACCATGAGTTGATCCCTTTATGACCCACTCAACTTTGATACTTCTCTGACGCTTCAGCTTCAGAAGAGATTGATTCAGATAAACGACCCTCAGGTCTTCCAAACCACTAAACAAAGAAAGTCCATACGTGGAACGCAGTCATTTGCTTTTTCAAATCCCTAACTTTTGTCGTGAACCGCCCTTTGCGGGTTTTCGGTTCACCGGGATACCCTTTTTTGCCAAAGTCGCCCATCCGGGTTTTCGACTTTGCGGGGTGTACATTTTTTCGATTTATATCCCTAATTTTTTCCCGAACCTTTTTCCTTTTTTATGGTTCACCGGGATGCCCCATTTTTGCCTGGACTCTCTTTTTACTGTCCAGCGGGTCGCATTCAAGCAAAGTATTTTTTAACTGCGTCCGCGTTCACCGGGGATGCAAAATCTTCACCATCCATCGTGGATAACAACAAAGCTCCTCCCGAGAAGACCTTGCTGACGACGTACGGACCTTCGTAATTGGGAGTCCACTTGCCCCAGTGATCGGAGTGTGGAGGAAGAATCTTCTTCAGGATGAGATCACCCGTCTGAAAGCTTCTAGGCCGCACCTTCTTATCATAAGCTTTCTTCATTCGGCTTTGGTATAGACGACCATGCGCAATCGATGCTAACCTCTTCTCGTCCATCAGGCTGAGTTGGTTCAGTCGGTTCGTAATCCATTCTGCCCCGTCTAGTTTTACATCAACCAAAACTCGTAAAGAAGGGATCTCCACTTCTAACGGTAGGACAGCTTCCATACCGTACACCAAGGAGAAAGGAGTTGCCCCGGTTGACGTACGTACCGTCGTACGATAACCGTGCAGCGCAAAAGGCAGCATCCCATGCCAATCTTTGTAGGTTACAACCATCTTCTGAACAATCTTCTTTATGTTCTTATTGGCCGCTTCAACGACGCCATTCATCTTCGGCTGGTAAGGAGATGAGTTGTGGTGTTCAATCTTGAAACTCTGGCACAACTCCTTCATCATCTTGTTATTCAGATTCGAACCATTATCAGTAATGATCCGCTCGGGAATTCCGTAACGACAAATGATATCCTTCTTTATGAATTTAGCCACCACCTGCTTGGTCACATTAGCATACGAGGCTGCCTCCACCCACTTGGTGAAGTAATCGATAGCTACTAGAATGAAGCGATGACCATTGGATGCAGTGGGCTCGATCTTGCCTATCATGTTGATGCCCCACATGGAGAACGGCCACGGGGAGGACATGACATTTAACGGGCACGGCGACACGTGAACTTTATCAGCATAAATTTGGCATTTATGACATCTCCTCGCGAATTTGAAGCAATCCGATTCCATCGTCAGCCAGTAGTATCCTGCTCTCAGGATCTTTCTTGTCATAGCGTGCCCGCCGACGTGCGTACCAAATGTGCCTTCATGGACTTCTTCCATGAGCATACTTGCCTCTTTCTCATCTACACATCTGAGTAGCACGAGATCATGGTTTCTTTTGTACAAAACTCCATCAGGATTGAGATAAAAATTTCCAGACAGCCTCCTCAGAGTCTTCTTATCCTGGGTTGACGCATCCGCAGGATACTCCTTAGTCATAAGGAAAGTCTGGATGTCATGGAACCATGGCTTGCCGTCGGCAGCTTCCTCGATCGCAAAGACGAATGCAGGTCTATCAAGACGAGAAAGGACAATTCTTGGAGCCTCGTTCCAAAAATTGACTTTATACATTGAAGCCAACGTGGCTAAGGCATCAACCATCTGATTTTCTGCTCTGAGCACATGATGGAGTTCCACTCGATCAAAGAACGGAAGTAGCCTTCTGGCATAATTCATGTACGGCACCAAATTCTACTGACGAGTCTCCCACTCCCCTTTAATCTGGTTAATCACAAGCGCCGAGTCACCATATATGTCTAGGTTCTTGATTCTCAAATCAATTGCTTCTTCTAGACCCATGATGCACGCTTCGTACTCCGCTTCGTTATTGGTGACCGGAAACGTCAGTCTCGCAGTGAACGGGATGTGGGATCTGTGGGGAGTCGTGATGATCACCCCAATGCCACTTCCGTAGGAATTAACCGCCCCGTCGAATATCAACTTCCACTGGGATTTCCTATCTGGCCCCTCGTCGGGAAACGGCTCGTCGCAATCCTTCGCTTTGAGAAACATGATATCCTCATCAGGGAATTCAAATTTCATCGGCTGGTAATCCTCGATTGGCTGTTCGGCAAGGTAATCAGACAATACGCTTCCCTTGATGGCCTTTTGGGAAACGTACGGAATGTCATATTCTGTCAGCACCATTTGCCATCTGGCAATCCTGCCCGAAAGCGCTTGCTTCTCGAAGACGTACTTGATCGGATCCATCTTCGAAATTAGCATGGTGGTGTGATTGAGCATGTACTGTCGTAAACGTTTGGCAGCCCAGGCTAGCGCACAACACGTCTTCTCCAGCATCGAGTAGCGAGATTCACAGTCTGTGAACTTTTTACTCAAGTAGTAAATGGCATGCTCCTTTCTGCCCGTCTCGTCGTGCTGACCGAGAACACACCCCATACTATTCTCAAGAACTGTCAAGTACATGATTAATGGCCGTTCCAGCCACTGGGGGTATCAAGATTGGAGGTTCCTGAAGGTACTGCTTTATCTTGTCAAATGCCTTCTGGCAATCCTCATTCCAGGTAATCGCCTGATCTTTCTTTAACAGTTTGAACATCGGTTCACACGTGGCCGTGAGCTGAGAAATAAACCTTGCAATGTAGTTTATTCTGCCCAGGAAACCACGAACTTCTTTTTCTGTTTTTGGCACTGGCATTTCTTGTATGGCTTTTATCTTCGCAGGATCAACCTCGATGCCTCTTTCACTCACAATAAACCCCAGTAACTTTCCGGACCGTACTCCGAAAGTACATTTGTTAGGATTCAGCCTCAACCTCAACTTCCTAAGCCTCTCAAAAAGCTTCAGCAAATTGACCAGATGTCCCTCCTCCGTTTGGGACTTCGCAATCATGTCATCAACATAGACTTCAATCTCATGATGAATCATGTCATGAAACAAAGTTACCATTGCTCGTTGGTAAGTGGCCCCTGCGTTCTTCAGACCAAAAGGCATTACCTTATAGCAAAACGTTCCCCAGGGAGTGATAAACGTCGTTTTCTCCATGTCCTCCGGCGCCATCTTGATCTGATTGTAACCGGAGAAGCCATCCATGAACGAAAACACGGAGAATTGAGCTGTATTATCGACCAACACATCGATATGAGGCAGCGAGAAATCATCTTTAGGGCTCGCCCTATTCAAATCCCGATAATCGACGCACGTTCGTACCTTACCGTCCTTCTTCGGTACAGGCACTATGTTGGCGACCCACGGAGGGTAAGTAGTGACCGCTAAGAAGCCATCATCAAGCTGTTTCTGCACTTCTTCTTTGATCTTAATGGCCATATCTGGTCTCGTCCTCCTAAGCTTTTGCTTAACGGGAGGACAATCTTCTCGCAACGGCAAGTGGTGGACCACGATGTCAGTATCAAGTCCGGGCATATCTTCGTATGACCAAGCAAAGACGTCGCTATACTCTCTCAGCATTTCGACCAATCTCTGCTTGACATCGTTCTGCAGTGCAGCCCCTATCCTGACATTTCTGACGAGTTCTTCAGAACCCAGATTCACGATCTCGATCTCCTCTTCATGAGGCAGAATAACTTTCTCCTCTTGTTTCAACAAGCGGGCCAACTCTTTAGGAAGGTCTTCGTCTTCATCAATCTCTTCTTCGGCTTGATATATCGTGCAATCGAAGTCGAAGTGAGTCATAGAAGGTCCAGAGTCGATGTCATCTGTTATGTGGATCCTGCAATAACAAGGGTTAAGCTTAAAACAAGGATATGCAAGTTAGCACAAGCCCCATTGCCATTTTATTGTTTTTTAAAACAAATATAAAACAGGAATAACAGAGATCACAATATTTGAATACGAAGAAAAACGCCTTTGATTTATTAACAAAATGCATGTACATAATCCAACAAGGCTCTGACAATAAAACCACTATGCCCCGGGTAAGACATAGGGTTGTACAATGATTGGAAAAAGTAAATCATTACTCTTCGCTTGTCATCTGGATGATATCCTTGACGGACCAATTGTTGAGGCCCTCGCCTGGCTTGCTTGGCTGGATCCAAGAGTCGAGGTCACAGTCGCTATCTCCGCTGTCTTCAGACACCGCGTTGATGCTTTCGAAAATCATTCCACCACTGGTAAACTGGATCGGCCCTTTACCTCGTGACGTACTGCTAGAAGAAGAAGAAGCTTCAGCTCCAGGAGAATATCCCAACCCAAACTTGTCTTGCTTGTTAGGTATCTCCAAAATTCGCCCCCAGCCTGGGGTAGATCCGGCTTGGACAACGGCCCGAGCTTCCTTGAATGAGGAGAGAGTCATCTCTGGCTTTTCAGTGACTACAGGAGCTACGTCCCTCACTTTGACAGCTTCGAACGCTTGGCATAGGGTCTCATGGATTTCTCCATCCATCTCAACATACTTAAAGGACGACAAATGACTCACCATTATGTCTTCCTCGCCACACACGGTTACGATGCTACCCCCGACGGCATATTTGAGTTTTTGGTGCAACGTGGAGGTCACGGCACCAGCAGCATGGATCCATGGCCGGCCCAAGAGACAGTTGTAGGCAGGCATGATGTCCATAATGTAAAAGACCGCGTCGAACGTTTCCGGCCCGACTTGGATTGGCAGGGTCACCTCCCCGAAAACATGTCGTTTAGTTTCGTCGAACGCCTTCACAACCAGATCACTGGGTGTGCAAATCACTCCACGAGTATCTAACTTCATTAATGCCTTCTTCGGAAGAACATTAAGTGACGAACCCGTGTCCACCAACACGTGCGACATAATCGTTCCCCTACACTCTATCGAGATGTGCAGGGCGCTATTATGGTTCCTCCCTTTCGGCGTCAGCTCCAGGTCAGTGAAACCTAACCCATTTCCGGCATTTACATGGGCTACGACCTCTTCAGCTGGTTTACCGATATTTCCTGCGGTACATATGCGGTGTTCAACACCTTCAGCAGCGCGTTGCGGTGCGCTTCGGAACACAGCAATAAGTTCAGAATGGAAATCTTCGAGGGCGTCTGATGGAGATGATCCACAATCTTGTAGTCACTCTTTTTAATCAACCGCATAAACTCCTCGGCATCTTTAACAAGCAAGTCTTTTTCTGCCCCACGTGGGATCTCTTCAACGACTCTACTTTTACCTTTATCGACCGCATTAGCTCTGACCGCTTTATCCGCCACGACCTCTGGTGGTGCAAACACTCTTCCGCTGCGAGTAATACCACTGATTCCCGCAAGGTTATCCACAGTCGACCCAAACGGTTCTAGCTCCAACTTCTGTCAGTTGTAGTAGACTTCAGCCCCATAATGCCACGGGACAGCATTAGTGCTCTCGAAGGGTATCGGCCCAGCTCTGGTGATGGTAATTGTGGTCGGCCTGGGCGCAGAAATGGTTATCGTCTGGCGAGGGATGGTGATGGTGGCGACCTCATCATCTTGCTTCAGCACTACCTCCCCTGATCCACATTCGGCCCTCCGGCTAAACTATAAAATCCCTTCATTCATCAGACTTTGAATTCCTTCTACCAACTGTTCACATCCAACAGAACGTGTGGCACAGTCCATACATAGCTCTCCGCAACCTGGAAAGAACCCTCTTTTCATCAACTTAGCTTTAACGAAGCTAAGCGGCGTCTTCAGATCTCTGACATCAGTCAATAAATCCGAACTCTCGTCTTCGATAATGGCGTTCACCCCGCCTCCCTTATGATTCGGCATAGGATTCTTCGTGACGTTTGGCACATTATCCGAGAAGTTGATGATCTTGGCATCCACCATGTCTTGCACCTTATGCTTGAAGGCTTTGCAGTTCTCTATTGTGTGGCCGGGTGCCCCTGAGTGAAACTCGCAAGTTGCATTCGCGTCGTACCCTGGCGGCGGTGCCCCTGTCAAGGGAGCCAGCGTTCTCTTCTGGATCAACTGTAGTTGAAGCAAAGTCTGCAATAGTTGCGCGTACGACATGGGCGGTGTCTCGAGGTGACGGTTCGACAGAGGCGCTCAATTCTGATACTTTCTGTACCCTTGTTGATTCGGTTGCTGCTGCTGCTGCTACTGTGGAACTGTCGGGATAGTTATATTGGCCACCTACTGGTGAGGGCCTTTACCCTTTCTTCGAGCGTTGGTCACAGCGCTCGCTTCTCCTTCCCGTCTTTTGCCACTATAAGGTTTCTTTCCGCCTCCTCCAACTGAGGATAACTCACCTTGAATTTTCCCAAGCTTGATCCCATTTTCGATGTGCTCACCCGTGATAATGAGATCTGAGAAGGTTCCAGACATACCGCTGACCAACTTCTCATAGTAAACCCCTGGGAGGGTGGCTACGAACATCTGCACGAGCTCACGTTCAACCATCGGCGGCTGAACCCTAGCTGCCAACTCACGCCACCGCTGGGCGTATTCCTTAAACCCTTCATTGTTCCTTTGCGACAGATTCTGCAGTTGGACTCGGTTCGGGGCCAAGTCACTATTGTATTGGTAGTGGTGCACAAATGCTTCAGCAAGATCCTTCCACGTGCGCACACTAGTAGGCTCCAGACTCATGTACCATTCGAGAGATGGCCCGGAAAGACTGTCTTGAAAGAAGTGCATCAGCAACTTCTCGTCATCAGAATGAGCGGACATTTTCCTGTAATACGATCTCAGGTGGACACGAGGGCAAGTGGTGCCCTTATACTTTTCAAAGTCAGGTACCTTGAACTTGGGAGGCACCTTGAAATCAGCAATTAGTCCCAACTTGGACATATAAACGCCCAAAGTATTCTGATTCTCGATATCTCTCATCTTATCTTCAAGTGCCTTGAATCTAAGCCGTGCTTCAGCATTCAGCTCCCCTTCAGCACCTCTTTGAGAGAACACATCGTCCTGACGATCCTCTAGCCATGGCTGAGGCCCAAACAAATTCCCAACACCGGCATTGCCGTTGGCCAGTCCAACATTGACATTAGCTCCCAGACTCCCATTACCGACGCCCGTCGTATTGAGTCCCATGTTGGCCATCAATTGCCGTTGGCACTGCCGTTTCCCCCGGTCACGGGAACACCATTCTGTGGAGTTTCAACTGGTGGAGGAGTAGGCACGGTCCCACCATGGAGTACGCCATTGCCATCGACCCTTGAAATCAGAGGCTGAACCAAGGTTCTGAGCTGATCCTGGCCAGTGGCGACCGCTTGCATGAGCTCCATGAAGCGATCCATTCTTTCGCGGAGTTCCTGAACATCAGTTTGCACCTGCTCCATGATCCTGGTTTGATTAGCTCTAGTCGGATAGCGGTGAATAGGTCTCTGATCAATCCTGGAACCACCTGAAACAACCTGGAAAACACAAAAGGGTTAGGAAAAACAACAAAGTGCTCGTTATGCAAATACTTCATGCAAATGCAAACGTGTGTCTGTGCGTTAGGGAGATCTCCCCCCGATCCTAGTGCCTGAGTGCCAGTGCTGATAATAAGAAGAAGTCCGAGTCCAATCATGGAAATAACAATCTCATATATCAAGAAAGCCCATCAAGGCAGTACACAACATCAGCGAGTACAAGATGAATCAATAGCGTGACCTCATCCAACAAGCCTGGTGATGGTCAGCATACAACAATGATCAAAACAAAAGGAATACAAATAGTCAAGTACGGCCACGGGCGCGATACACTTCTAACAACTCCTTCGTTTCGGGATGATCAGGCAGAGTGAGTAACCCTTCGACGAGTAATTCCCTTTGCACAATGGTGTATCGAAGTCCTTCGACCAAATCTTCCCATGCTCCTTCGCCGAAACAATCTTCTAGTTTCCGCTTCTTGGACTCAAACGTCAGTTTGTGCTCCTTCAGGTTAGCAAGAGCCCTGTTGAGCTGGCCTTCAGCGGCATATTTGCGAGCGGTTTCTTCATCAAACCTTTTCTCACTGGCCTTCACCTGGGCTTTCAACTTGGAGATCTGTAGCATCAGCTTATCCTCCCGCTCTTTCCTGGTGGCCAGGGAGGCCTTCCAGTGCTGGTTGAACTTGGATATCCTCCGATATGCTTCGTCCAAGTGCTGCTTCTTCGTAGCCAGTACGTCGTTGACAGCTTTGAAGTCTTGACCCATGCGTTCACGCTCGGCTATCTGCTTAGTCAGGTCTGTACCTAGCTGGTTTACCAACTCTGTTTGCCTTTTGAAGGAATGAACGACTTCGTTCCTCTCGCTTCGAAGTTGAGCCAATTCTTTCTCCAATTCCTCATTTGCCCGCTTCAATTCATCTCGCTCAGCTAACACCTGATTATGCTGCTGAATGGGCACAATAATAGGCTCTTCAATCATTTGAGGGCTTTCTGGCTTGGCAGGAATAAACGGCATCCCTATAGCATCTGCTCTGGCTCTGATCCAAGTCACATACGGAGGGTAGGCTTGATTATTGCTTCTCCCCAGCAGTGGCTTTCCCCTCTTACTGATGCCATTCCAGGCGCGCTGAAGCTTGGATAACAGATCCCCCTCTAGAAGACCAGTGAGGTACAGAGATTCCTGCACCTCTTCATCCTTTGGCGGAGCTCTCAAAGCGTAAGCAAACTGTCGGACCAGCAAAGACGGATTATAGTTTATACAGCCCTTCCTGCCTATCAAAGGCACGTTTAGAAACCCGCTGCAGCTGAAGATAATCTCGGTACCCAACCTATCCCTGTCAAACCAGTCAATATCCTCTGCAGATAAACTCATCAGACGCTCGGACCACTCAGTTGTGGCTGCAGACGAAACGAAGGGACCCCTCTTGGGCAGATGACTATCAAGCCATTTATAAAGCAAGGGTACACAGCATGAGACATTCTTGCCCCCTCCTGTTCTCGTTTTTGTAGTGGACGGAATGGTAGACATCTCCTATCAAGGTAGGGACTGGATTCCCTGATGCGAAGATATGAAATGCGTTGAAGTCTACAAAATCGGGCATATTGGGGAACAGAATGATGCCATATATGCACAGAGCGAGGATGGCGTTGAACGCGACCCAACATCCGTCTTTGGCGCACTGCTGAGCCTTTCCCACTAAAAACTGCAAGGAGAAACCAGGAACCTTGTTCCAACTAGACAATACCAACTCGGAGGCATCCAGATGAAGTGACGGAGCTAGACTAACCAGATCAGGCTCAGCATCCATATGAACAAAAGGCATCTGCCTCTTGATAGGCACACTTAACAAATCAGCATATTCCTCTAGCGTGGGTGCGAGAACAAAATCCTGGAAAGTGAAACATCTCAACGGGAGGGGTCGTAGAACTGCAGCAGAGCGTGCAACCCATTCAACTCGAACACAGAAGGTTTACAAATCAAACTGAGCAGTTTACCGTAAGATTTTCTGAACTCATCCCTCACAGAATCATCTGCTAAAGCAATCAAACCAGTCAGCCGAACCACATCAGGGGCAGGGAACTTGTAAGCCACGGTCTTCCTCAGAGAACCCATAACAATACGATAGGAGGTAAGAAATCCTGGATCGGGGAAAACGGTACCTGCAACACAGACACACGTTAATGAAATGCAAATGAGTATGCAAAATAATGCAAAATGCAATCATGCAGCAGGAGATCAAGGAAACTGTGCTGCGGAGATTTTGTATCAACAAAACCATAATCCTGCTTTATCAAGAACAACCACTGTATCTGATAAGAAGAAAACCCTGGTATCGGACCACAAATCTGCTCTGTCAAGAACAACCATCTGATAGGGCCATATACACAGGACCATAATTCTGCTCTATCAAGAACAAACGTCTGATAATAAGGACCTCTGATATAGGACCAAGAAATCTGCTCTGTCAAGAACAAACATACATCTGCTGATGAGAATCTTCAGACCCCAATCATAAGTCTGCTCTGTCAAGAACATACATATATATATATATATATATATATATATATATATATATATATATATATATATATATATATATATATATATATATATATATATCTGAATATAAAGTCCTTTGATACCGGACCAAAACTCTGCCCTGTCAAGAACAATCATATAGCTGATGATGAGAACCTTCGGTACCAACAAAACTGATTCACTGTCAAGAAAACCAGGTAGTCTGAAGGTCAAAGTTTCCTGCAATAAACCCAACCCTGCTCACAGGTATGGACCTAAACTGACTCAAGTTCGGCATCCTATGCGTTCATCAGCGTCACAGACATTCAAGAGGGGTGACACGATACCCAGAAGGTATGGTATCACCAGCTCATGAAGCGGCCTCACTCGACTGAATCACAAATGATCGGTCCCCAGAGTCGACAATCCTCCAAACCAACAACCGTCTCAACCCAAAGGGTTGAAAGAGAAGCCAACCGGGATAACCTCGTTTGAGCGTGGATTTCATGAGACACTAGTGCCTGCAAAGCAAGCATGCGCCCACTAATTTCCACAACTAATGCTATGCTCACTCAAGCCTGGGTCTGGCTTCTCACTCATCAGAATGCCCCTCCCACAACAGCACAAATAATCATATCATACTGAAAATAAAGTGCGGGAAATAAAATGCGATAAATAAACACAACCTATCAAGTAATCATACAAGCGCTAGGATTGACTCTCAGAGGGGACGTCGGATCCCCAAACTGACTCGCATACGGGACGTTGGATCCCAGGAAACTATGAAGTCCCCAGCAGAGTCGTCAGCTGTCGCTTCCGCGAAAATAAGGTGCCGGCAAAACAGAAGAGTCGCCACCTTTCGTTATTTATCCCTCAGAGCGGGAAAGGAAACGATCGGAAAAACCTGACGAAAAGGTATAAGACAAGGTCATCGCAACCGTTGTTTGGGTTCGGGAGTCGGTTACGCAAGGGGAAGGTATTAGCACCCCTCACGTCCGTCGTACTCGACGGGATCCACGCTTGTTGTGTTTACTGGACGAGTTGGTTTATCTATCTACCTATCAAGGTTGGCTTAAAACAGAAAAGAAATGACTCGGCAAAGCGTCGCGCTTTATGCCTACGTATTCTCATCAGAGAATGAGAAATCAGAGTCAACGTAGTTCGACCTACTACGGGTTACGGGAAGGTGGCTCGCCAATACATCAGTATTGTGCCTACGTACTCTCAACAGGCTTGAGAGATCAGAGCTTACGTAGTTCGGGATAATACGGATTACGGGAATTCAGATTCATCTGTTTTATCGAGTAGGGTTAAACAGCAGTTCCAGCAGTTAGGGACAAAGCCTGTTTGCGTTGGCGCTGAAGTTTAATGACACTCTTTTCTTCAGAAAAACTTCCTTTGACTTATGGGCCCACGGGGCAAAAAGGTTTGAAGTTTGTTTTCTGTCTTTTACGGAAGAAGTGTTTTTTATTGTGTTTGCAATTTCAATCGCACTAAAGACTATGACCTGAGAGTGAATGCGTCGCATGTCACCCAAAGGGTGCCATACTAGACATCCAGACTGTTGAAAAGAAACTCTCCAACAATCCTTTCTCAGGTAGCTTAAGGCTCGTAACGTACGAAAGAAATCATTCATGATTACTGTATCTTAAGCTGTTTTGAGATGAGAAGAGAGAACAGGCTCAACTACGGGGAGACTATCAAGTCCTACTGTTGTCATGCCAAGGATTCATCCTATGGTTGAGGTTTGAAATAGGGAACTCCTAGAAGTTATCATGCATAGGTTTCAACCTAAAGTTCTATCATCACTTCCTTGTCAAAGGAAATGAGAGTCCTAAGGGATCATGTCAATGATAAACAGAAACAGATAAAGCATCAGCTTAAACAGTAAACAGTAAACGACTGTAAAATGCATGCAATGCAAGTGAGGGAGGAAATGTGTGTGGGGCAGCAGCCTCCACAAGCTCATCTCAACCTCAAGCCAGAATGAATCACTGTAATCATACATAAGAAAATACATAGAGTGCTGTCAAGCAAAATACAGTAAACTGCAATCATACAGATAAAATGGAATGCTATCAAGCCAGACAAAACACATGGGCAAGGGAGCTGAGCTCTACCGAATACCCGCAAGCAAAGCCATACAGTAACAATATAAGCAGAGGGAGCAACTCAACCTCTAGTGCAATCATGCTCCTAGATTAAAGCTAGTCTAGATATGGACTTATTCTAATGCATCAAGCAAGTCAAACAAGTCACATCAATACAGAAAAGAAAACAGATAAGAAAGCAGATCAACTCCTCTCTCAGCTCCAAGCTTCAGCTCTTCTGACAGCAACTCAGTCTTCAGACTTCAATCACCCTTCAAGGCTATCATCTCTCATGACAAATATCAATTTACTTCTCCAGGTCTCAACCCTTCAACATAAGTTTCAACTTAATCTTCTTCTTCAAGCTTCAGCTTCTTAGTTAATTCCACCTTCAGGCTTCACTGTTAACCACAAGTATCAACTTGATTCCTTCAGGATCTCCAAGCTTCAAAGTAAGTATCAACTCATCCTCTGTTCTTCGAGCCTCAGCTCTACACTCAATCTCAATTGAATCCTCTTCATAAGTATCAACTTGGTCTTCAAGCTCTCAAGCTCTCTTTGCTTTACCAGTCTCAACTTGGTCTTCTCTTCCTGCAAGCTTCAGCTTCTCAGAGTAATCTTCAATCATCTGGAAATGTCAACTTTATCCTTTAATTTTTAAGCCTCAGCTCTTCATTCAATCTTTACTGGATCTTCAAGCATCAACTTGCTCTTCAAGCTTCAGCTGCAATGGCAATGCTCAGGGAATCATCCTCTTCCATACTCTTCAATGAAGTCTTCATCTTCACACTCAAGCCCAACATCTTCAAGATACTCAAACCAGAAGAAATCATTTAACTGGATAAGCTAGGATATTAAACTGCTTATTGACCACCAAAGGAGGCCTATAAGGGTTTAACATCAAAAGAATGGTTCCCTCAAAAGTTCTACTTCCTAGGTACCATCACTTATCCCTCCAAAGGAGGGAGGTGAATACCATGGAAGGACCTTGAATCATGGGGAAGAATGGAGGTGAAAGATACCATCCATGTTTAAGAAAGAAATTAACTAAGTCTAAGCTCTTCTTAATTCCTAACCCTAAAACAACAACAAAACAACCAAGTCTTCAAGCTCTCAAGCTCCTTATTCAATCTTCAAGTCTTCCACTATGCTTCTCCATGCTCCACAAAGCAAGACCAAGCCCACCAAGCCAAGCAAAAGCCCACAAAGCAAAGCAAAACAAAACAAGCCCACCAGGGCAACACAAACAACAATCAATTACAAAAATCAATTAAAAATAGTATACTATTATATTAAAATCTAATATAATTTCTAGGGGATCCTACATGACTACCCTTAATACCCTATATGTCCCAATATCTAACTTGACCTAAAAACCCAAAATTCTAGTGTTATTGTGGACCTATGTTAAGGATTGACCTAAATCTATACAACCTAAAGTCATCTAATCAAAACTAATCAAAAGTTAATCACAAAATTATGGAATAAATCCAAAGGGGAGCTAAAGTCCTAATCTAACTATCCTAAAAAGAATGGTGCAAAAATATGAAGGGAACTAGCTGAACAAAATTCTACAAAACTATGCATCAACATAAAAGTGAATTAAAAGCTATTAAAAGAGAAAATATACAAAAAATATTAAAAATGCATGAAATGCAAATGTTTTGATTTTATAATTTTCTAGACATTAACATGAAATAGTAGAAAAAACTCCCACGTAAAAATCATTAATTTTCTATTTTATATGATTTTCCAAAGATTAAAGGAAAATGGAGAAAAAGAAAATAAAAATGTGAAATGTTTGGTGCAGATAGTAACCCAGTGCAGTTCAATATGAGAATGGGCTTGAAACGGGGGTACATAAAGCAAATGCGCTAGGCCCAATTTAACTCAGAAAACAAATAACAAAAATATAAGGAAAAAGGAAAAAAAAAACACGGTGCAGAAAGTAAAGAAAACTAGTTCAAATCCACAATGGGCCACGGATGGGGGTGTGACTATCAAAATCAACTTAAGCCCATGACCTCACTTTTAATGAAACGGCCGCGTTTGGTTGCTTCAGACTTCCCTCTTCAAACGTGAAATTAAATCCCAGCCACACGATCTGAGTCCAGTCAATGAGTCTACTCTCCATCCAACGGCCATAACATTATCTTCTTCCCTCAGCCATGAAAATGGGGGAAAGCTCCATGGTTGCAGAGCTTCATCTGCCTCACCCTCCTCACTCGGACTCCTTCCAAACTCAACCAAAATCCATGGTTCAAAACCCTAATCTGTTCTAAATTCAACCCTGAATCCACCCATGGTATTAGAATCAATTAAAATGCCCTCAATCTCTAAACCCGATCAAAGATCAAAACTATGCTCAAACTTCAACTTTAACGATTCTTGAAATTGATTGGCTCAGAATGATCACCACATTACCCTGATTAAAACTTGCTATAAAACTCTCATTAATTCACCATATCAAACACGTTCTTGATCCAAACAGAAATGGGGGCACTATCTTGAACCTCACCAAATGATCTCAAAATCTCCAGAATCCATCTCCTACTTGTCTCTAACAGTTCTAACCTAACAAATCTAACTAACAATGCTTAAATTAGGGTGTAGAGTAAAATTTGCAAACCTGGAAATTTTTGAGTAACAGGTAGATCAAATCCTCAATTCAACACCTCAAACTCTTCAGAATCACTCCTTGATTGATGTTAGTGCTTCTGTTTGCAAAAGATTCGATCCAAGAAGCTTGAATCTCCAAATCCGATAGTGACTTGCAGCTCCCAAAATCCAAATGCTATCTTCTCAATTCTTCATGATCTTGCTCTCAATTTGGTATGCACACACTCAGTATGATCAATGGAAGATGTTAGGATTGAAAGAATCAATGGAAATGGTGTGGAATATAGAAATTGATTTCAACTTGCAATGGAAGAAAATGGAATGGCAATCTCACTCTCCTCTCTAATCTCTCACCAACCTTGCATCTGAGCAAGTTCTAATCAATATATAGGATGGTTCTAAACCATCCAGAACTTTCTGGAATCATCCAATGAGAATTTGAGATTCTCATGTCATGAGTTTTTGATTTCAATCTATCTCATATACCAGCTTGTGTTTGGCTCATTGCAGCACTTGTATCTGACTTGAAAATCTCCTTAGATGAGATGCATGAGATGTTAGGATACTTTGCTAGCTTGTGCATTGATCTTCCTTAGGTTTTGCATATGTACCTTAATATGCAAGTAACCATTTTCCAAAGCAAGTCCATGATTTAGGCCTCAAATCAAAAATGTGGCTAAACCATTGTTTCTAAAATGTTTTCTAGAGTCAAAATGGTATATTACATGCCATGGTTTGGATGTGTAGCTTGAAAATTTCAATTTCCAACTTTGACTTATTTAACTTATGCCTCTATTTTAGGTCATTTTTACCATTTTGAGCTACAAGCCTTTTTAACATCTCATGACCTCCTTAATAGCCTTAAAACATCATTTTAAGCAAGTTTTATGTTGAATATTTTTCCATTTGAAGCTTGGAAATAGGAGTTATGGCCTTATGCTTGAAATGACCTGTAATCTCCAAATGACCAAAATGCCCTTGACTTGTCAAAGCCATAAGTTGAGTTCTACAAATCCTATCAAGGACTTCTAGTACTCTCTAGAAAGCTAAGAAGATAAGGAACAACATTCATATTGACCAAAAGTTCATAGGAATCATCTTTCTTGGGAAAAAGTTTGATGCAAGTTGGGTGACTTTCAAGGCCCCAGATTCACATACCTCAGATGACCTGTAACTTGTCAAAGTCATAACTTGAGTTCTACAAATCCTATCAAGGACTTCTAGAACTCAAATTGAATCTAAGAGCAAGCTCTACAACATTCATGTTGGGGGTAAGATGAGATGACAATCACATCTTGAGCTAAACTGCCTTGAAGATAGGGGTCAAACTAGGGGATTTTACACTGTCAAGCCTTAGAAACCCTAGCTTGAAACTTCTCAAACTCTTCAATCATGATGAGTTGACCTTGGAATCATCCTTATAACATCTCAATGCATCAATCCATGATCACATGGCTCTTGGATTATGTCTCAACCCTCTCCAAATCATCAGTTGACCTAGGGTTGACCCAGTCAAACCCTAATTATACCACTCATGGCTGAGGCTTCTTAATCTTGCACAATGGCCTCTCTAGGCTTCATGATGGCTTTCAAGACATCTCATAATCTCTCTCAAGGATTCAAGCCCACATTCATGGCTTCAGAATCATCTGAGGACTCCCCCACAACTCTCAAGTTAGGAGGCACACACCCTTGGTTTCAACCAATATCTCTGAGGATCTTTTCACTTCTCTGACAAGGATATCTACCCTTGAACACTTGAATAAACTTCTTGGCTAGATTCTAACTCTTGTATAGCTCTTTATTGGTAATGATACCTCTTGATCTCCTGCATACATATCAATGAAATGCAAATGATAATGCTAATGTGAATGAAATAAAACACAAGCTAGGTAAAGAAGTTGTTGGTCAAATTTTGGGGTGCAACATAAGTGTAGTAAAATTCCAAAAAAATACTTTTTAGACATTCTAGGATGTTATTTGATTTTAGGAAATTTTTAATTTATTTTTTGGGTCATTTTTCAATTAAAAATGGAATTTATGCTTGGAAGTGTTTTATGTGATTTAAAATTGCTTCTTCTTTGTTCTTGATTTTCTTTCTTGAGCAATTATTTGGTCCAATGAGTGAAATTTTTTCCTCATGTTCATGGTATGTTAAAAAATTTTTTACGACCATTTTCCCCCCTGTTTGGATTAATTTAGGGTTGGTTTTGAAGCCACTTTTGATCACCCCTGATTAATCTCTTTCATTTGGTACCCTTTAAGATTTATTTTCATTTGTGGATACTTTGTTAGGACCCTGCCCTTGATGTGTTGGCCCCTGGTTGCCAACACCCTTAGGGTCTTGTGAGATTTTATTTGGGTATTTTTGAACATGTTTCCTATTTTTAGGGTAATTTCCAAGTTAGGCTACATCTAAGTGATGTTTACACTAGTGCTTGAACTAGTTTGCTTTGAAAATGACTTTTGTGCATTCCTTGAACCCCTAAGTCTTATGGACTCATATTATAGACATGTTGAAGTGTTTGTATGCTCAATTATAGGTAAAAATTTTGCTCATAGCTTGTAAAAGTTTGTGCATCTTTTTAAGCTTTCCATTAGGGTTTCACATGATGTATGTCTTGCATTCTTTTGTGTATGTGTTTGCATTCTCTTTTATGCATTCCTTCTCTTTTCTTCTTTGCATTTCCAAATGCATGCTTGAGGTTGAGATGGACTTGTAGAGGCTAATTCCCCACACTTTTTCCTCCCTCACTTTCATTCTAAATGTGCATTAATGTTTGCATGCTTGCATATTGCATTTTATTTCATGCTTCCTTCTTTTTCTCTTCTCTTTGCCATGTTCCCTTAGGAGCTCTAATCTCTTTAAGGTTATGGTAGACCTTAGGTTTGAATCCATGTATGACAATATTAGGTAGTATTCCTTTATAAACTCAATCATAGGACCATTTTGCATGACAACTACTAGGTTTGAGTTAGTCTCCCTTTAGTTGTCCTTTCTTCTTCTCATCTTCAAATCATGTCAAAACACTTAATAAAGGTTAACGAATATTGTGCGTTATGAGCCTTAAGTACTTGAGAAATGATGATTGGATGGTTACCTCTCAATTGTCTAGAATATTAGCGTATGTCCTTTGTACGATATGTGACGCATTCGCTCATAGGTCATAGTCTTTAGTGCAACATGAGTTACAAATTAAACTCAAAACACTTCTTCTCTAAAAGACTTCAAAAACAAAGTTCAAACCTTTTTCATCCTTCGGGATCTTAAGTTGGAAAACCTTTTTCATAAAAGAGAGTTTTGTTAACTCTTGGTTCTACCGCAAACAGGTAACGCCTAAGTCTCCAATGGTCGAGCTGCATACATGTAACTGCTAGAACTAAGTTTTAACCCTACTCGGGTCTAAAAAACAGTTGAACCAACCGGTGTTCTTGTTAGCCCGAACTGTGTTTGCTCTGATTTCTCATCCAGACGAGAATACGTAGGCACAAGACAACGATGTCTTGGCGAGCAACCTTCCCCGCCTTTCACCCGTAGTTAGCCGAACTACGTTGACTCTGACTTTCCCATTGCACGAGGGAATACGTAGGCACAGAGCGGTGATGCTATGCCGAGTCTCTTTTCTTTTCTTTTGTCCCTGAGACCTTTAGACAAATAGTAAACACCCTCTTTAGATAGACAACAAAGCTTGGATCCCTTCGAGTACGACGAACGTGAGGGGTGCTAATACCTTCCCCTTGCGTAACCGACTCTCGAACCCGAGATATGGTTGCAATGACATGTATTTTCCCATTTTTGTTAGGTTTTATCTAATCGTTTCCTTTCCCTCTTCTGGGATAAATAACAAACGGTGACGACTCTTCTGTCATTGCCGACACCTTTTTCCGCAGTAGCGACACATCTGTCGTTACAGAGTGCCCGAGAGAATCATTACTAATAATGGTTCGAACTTGAACAACAAGATGATGAAGGAATTGTGCCAGAATTTTAAAATCGAGCATCACAACTCATCTCCCTATCAGCCGAAGATGAATGGCGTTGTCGAAGCGGCCAACAAGAATATCAAGAAGATAGTGCAGAAGATGGTTGTAACCTATAAGGATTGGAATGAGATGTTGCCCTTCGCTTTGCCCGGATACCGTACTTCGGTACGAACCTCAGCCGGGGAAACTCCTTTCTCGCTGGTGTATGGCATGCAAGTTGTCCTGCCATTGGAAGTCGAGATTCCTTCTTTGAGAGTCCTGGTCGACGTCAATCTTGATGAGGCAGAATGGATAAGAAAATGATTGAATCAGCTCAGCCTGATGGATGAGAAAATGTTGGCATCTACTGCATATGGTCGGTTGTATTAGAGCCGGATGAAGAAAGATTTCGACAAGAAGGTGCACCCTTGAAGCTTTTAGATAGGCGAATTAGTGTTGAAGAGGATGCTCCCTCCACAAACAGATCACATGGGCAAAGGGACTCTCAGCTATGAAGGTCCATACGTCGTGTGAAAGGTTTTCTCCAAAGGAGCCTTGCTATTTTCAACCATGGATGGTGGAGCATCCTGGAAAGAAAAAGAATATCCAGGAAAAAATGGGGCATTCCGGTGAACCATAAAAAGATGGGTTCGGGCAAAAGTTAGGGATATAAAAGAAAAAGATGTACACCCGCAAAGTTGAAAACCTGAAAAGACGACTTTGGCAAAAATGGGTATCCCGGTGAATCGAAAACCCGAAAGGGAGATTCAGGAAAAAGTTAGGGATTTGAAAAGCAAATGATTGCGGTCTATGTATTGATCTTCAGAGTATAGTGGATTGAGGGAGGACCTGAGGGCCATTTATCCGAATCAATCTCTTCAGAAGATGAAGCGTCAGGGAATCATCAAAGTCAGGCGAGTCATAGATGGATCAGCTCATGGTGTTTTCCTGTGCCATATTGCCGACATTTCTGTATATTTTTGTGCATTTCTGTAAATTCTTGAGCAACTTCCTCTTTTCAGGGGTTGCATCTATTGTAAAATCTGCCTATTTACAGACCATTTGTCAATAAAACATATACTATTCAGTAATTGTTTGCCTCACTTTAATCTTTACTGTTTTGTTTGCGAAAAACGCTCTATGTTTTGATAAAATTACGCATACATAAACTTGCAGGCATTGGCCGGTAATCATTAAAACTTTGATTTATTTGAACAATGTCACGGATGATGACCGAGATAGTTCCCTTTGTGCAGGATATCTTGTTTGTTTGATCATTTTTGCAGGGTTGTTACCCTTGGGACATTTTCCAGAGGTGTATCCCCAGTAAGATCACCGTTCCCCAGCAAGTGGAGGTTGTACTATCCGTTCCCCATCAAGGGTCTGTTTCTACGGCAAAAGATGTGCAGGTAGAAGGTATACAGTTCTCCCCAGCAGATTTTTGGTATACTTTCATTCCTCGGAAGTTCAAGTTGAATTCTTCAGCAGGGTAGTATCACCCCCAAAGAGTTGAGATTGATACCCCTCGGGCAAGTCAGGTATGTGTCTGTATCCTCAGCAGATTGCAGGTATGCCTTTATCCCTAGCAAAGTCATCAGAGTTTTCTCTATCCTGAGCAGAGTCAGCAAAAGATGGTTTCCCCACAGAATCTGGACGTATGATCTGGTATCCCCTTAGAGTTTAAGTGGTGATTTGTTCCCCAAGAAGTGGTCGAAGAGGTTCTCTCTCGTTGGCTAATCCCCAGCGGAGTCCGCATAACGGTTTCTCTTCCCCGCAGAGTGGGGTTACTCCCTGAGAATTGTTATCCTCAACAAAGAGAGTGTGGTTGGTTATCCCCCAGCTGAGTAATCCCCGGCAGGGTGGATTTTTACCTTCAGCAAAGCAGAATATCCAGCAGGATGGAGCTATTCCCCGGCAGTAACTTCGACTCCCCGATAGAGTCGTCTGTCCCCCCAGAGTTGTATCCTAGGAGGCCATTCAGGGCTGATTTCTCCCGGTAATGTGAAGTTAATCTCAGTGGTTGATTGTTATCCCATACAGAGTCGTCGATTTCCCCCAACAGGTGAGACGTGTCTCCAGCGTTTGGTTGTCTTTCCCCAATTGGGTTGTATTTTCCCCAAGGGAGTTGTATCTTGGAAGGCCGTTCAGGGCATTTTCTCTCAGCAGGATTTGATTTGATCTCCGACAGAGTAGATTTATTGTTTAGCATGTTGTGCTATCTCCCTGGTAGAGTAGATTTGTTCTCCCCAGCCGAGTCGGGCGAGCTCCAGAAGAGTTGTTGGCCATTCAGGGCACTTTTCCTCAGTAGAGTTTGCGTTGATCCCCAGCAGAGTGGATTTTGGATGTTTGTTCTCATCAGAGCAATATTATTCAAGGAAGTTCTTTTTCAAAAATCCATCCAGGGCTTGTTTTTCCCAGCATAAGTCCAATCGTAATTGGCATATTCCGTCCATCCCCAGCAGGGTGGCCTTTGTCTCTTCAGCATCTATGTTGTTGATTCGGTTCTGGTGCATTTTCATTTGCGCATAGCATTCCCAGAAACGCGTAGCATTTCCATTTCGTATGGAGCATTACGCCATATTCAAACATGTGCCTGTGAAACATAAGCCAGGTTGTTACCGCTTGCTTTTCAGGTGTATTTCCAACAGATGGATGATTTCTTTCGCCCGTATAGTATTCAGACCATGGTGTTTCCTAACAGAGGTGCTTGGTTAAGTTTCTCTTCCCTCCCCAGTGGGGTCGCTACCATAATTGCTTGGTTAAGTTTCTCTTTTCTCTCCCCGCCAGAGTTTCTTGTTTAAGTTTCTCTTTCCCCAGCGGAGTTTCTCTTGTTAATTATCACCAGCAGAAGATCTCAGCTTCGTGTTGAGCCGGCCTTCGGGTTCAATGCCTGTTTTTATTTAACAGATGCCCGGCGGCGATGTCAGATGTTTCTTCTCAGTTGCATGTTAAGTCGGCCTTCGGGTTCGATGCCTATTTTTATTTAACAAATGCCCGACGGCGATGTCAGAGGTTTCTTCTCATCTTCGTGTTGAGCCGGCCTTCGGGTTCGATGCCTGTTTTTATTTAACAGATGCCCACGGCGATGTTGGATGTTTCTTCTCAGCTGCGTGTTGAGCGGGCCTTCGGGTTCGATGCCTATTGTTTCAATAGATGCCTAATGGTGATATCAAATAATCTTTCCGACTTAGTGTTGTTGCCTGCGTGTTAGCAGATGTTCTTCCGAATGCGTGTCGATGTTTTTTGATGGGTAATCAGTTAGTTTATTGCCGCTGTAACTACTCGATTAAGTTATTTCTGAAGATCTTTGTCCCCAATCAGAGTTTGCAGTTCTATTTATGCGGTTGGAAAATTTCCGGGTTCTTTGGTATTCAACCGTCTTTTACCTTGATTACTTGATTACTTGAAAGTTGTACCCCAAAATTTGACCAACCATTTCTTGTACTTGGTTTATGTTTTCTTTGCATTTTTGCATAGCATAACATTTGTTCTTGATGCAGGGGATCAAGGTTTTCCTGTGGCTCAGAGTTCGCTTCAGTGCGAGAGACCAAACAACGAGTATTGGCTCCAGCATTTATTATGCCCGGCGATCGAGCGGTCGGTTTTATTTTGCAGGTTATTTTCATCTCATAAGGCAGCAGTCATACTATCTTAAGCATTCTCACAGTTACAGTATTCAAGAGCAAGTTTCAGAGGCTGAACAGGGCTTAAAGCGGTTGAAAGCGGGCAAATGTGCAGATTTCCCTCCAAAAGGCGCCAAAATTCAAATTTTGAAGGTGTTAACCGATTAACCAAGTCAAAATTAGGTCAAATTTGAAGTTTTGAGGGTGTTAATCGATTAACTATATGGTTAACCAATTAACCGGTGCAAATTTCAGCTCTGCACGTGATTTTTCAACTGAAGTCACTTTGGGGTCCAATTTTGATCACCTGTGAGTTAATTTTACACCAGAGGAAGGATCTAGAACCATTCCAAATTTTGGTTAACTTTCAAATCAATTCAATTCCCTCCAAATTCCCACTCCTAATTCCAAACCAATTTTCACAAACCACACTCCAAACCTCATTTGGATCCAAACCAAGAGCATATTTAAATGATTTGCTCCAAACCTCACAAAGACAATCCTCATAATTTCCATTTTATTTTAGAATTCATTCTCACTCTCTCAATTTGCTCTCAACTTTTCACTCCCAAAACCTCTACCAAAGCTCTTCTCGCCTTGAATTCTTTGATTCTCCATTGGAATCATTGACTTATAAGAGCTAAACTTTCATCTTTCATCATCATCATCTCCATTTTTCCATTCAATTTTCGTGCAAGTTTGGATCTGAATTTTGTAGTTGATTTAGAGAAGCTAATTTAGATAATTCTTGCTTAATTTTGGTCGATCTTCATTTCTACTATAAGCAATCACTTGGATCTTGAAGGAATTCCGAATTTCTTGCTTAAATCTTCTTAATTGGAGTAAATCAACAATTACCGAAGCAATTATCTGCTTCGTAGGTTGGAATTCTTGATCTGATTCTATTTTTGAGCTTATTTGCATAATTATCATGTGGATCTTCATTTTCAATTGATTTGGCTAAATTTGATTCATATGATCTGTGATTTTGCTAGTTTAATGTGTTTACATGTTGATTGAATCACTATTTTCTGGTTTAAATTCGTGCATAATTGATTATGTGATCCTCCAGATTATTGGATAAGTGCTTATTTGCTGAAAATATTGTTATCTTGCTGTTTTTCTGCTTCTGGCACAGTGTTAATCAATTAACCAACACGAATTTTCAAATTTTCAGGCATTTTTGACTGGTTAATCGATTAACCCCTGGTGTTAATCGATTAACACTGTGCCAGCAGGCCTGTTTTGTTGTTTTTCATGCTTGTTTTGATGTCGTTTCACTTCGAATTCTCATGGATCAGTATGATGCATTAGGAGTGAGATGTTTTGGATATATGTCGATGTTCTTGATTGTTTAATCATGATTCCGTCGACATGCGTGTTCGTTTTCCACTTGAATGCATACTCTCGTATATGTTGTTTGAAGTGGTGTTTATCTTTGGTCTTGGCATGAGTATGAAGAATGATTTGGTTGAGATGTGCTTGTGGTGGCTGCTGTCCCACACTTTTTCCTCCCACTTTTCTTCGGCGATTGATGCTTGAATGGTTGTAGGAGTCATGGCTTCTCCCATTGCATCTCACACTTGTTTAAGTTCATTTGTTTGCATTTCTTTCTTTTGTTTTGCATATTATTATTTGCTTGAAGGGGTTGAGATGTGCTTGTGGTGGTTGTTACCCCACACTTTTTTCCTCCCTCTTCTTCTTTGTGTTGCATTGCATGTTTGCATACTTTTCTTTTCTCATTTGTGCTTACTTTCTTCTTCTTCTTTTTGTTTTCCTTTTCCATGTTCCCTTAGGACCTCTAATCTTTCTTGTTCAAGATGGATTATGATAGACATTAGGATTGAAACCATGCATGATAACATTAGGTAGCATTCCCTTTTATCCCAATCATAGGTGCACTTTGTATGAGAATATTAGGTTGAGTCTTAGTTTCCCCTTTAGAGGTCGTGTCTTTCTTCTCATCTCCAAACAATTCAAAGCATCTAATAAAGACTAATTTATGTTGTACACTATGAGCCTTAAGTACTTGGAGAATGATGATTGGGGGGCCTCCTCTCAATTGTCTAGAGTGTTTAGCGTATGTCCTTTGGACGATATGCGACACATTCACTCCTAGGTCATAGTCTTTAGTGCAACATGAGTTTCAAATCATAACTCAATTCACTTCTTTTTCTAAAAAACACAAAAGCAAACTTCAAATATTTTTATCCTTCGGGATTTAATTCGGAAACTTTTTTTCATAAGGAGAGTTTTGTTAACTCTTAGTTCTACCGCAAACAGGTAACGCCTAAGTCTCCAATGGTCGAGCTGCATACACCCAACTGCTAGAACTAGGTTTTAACCCTACTCGGGCCTAACACACTCGAACCAACTTGTGGTCTTTGTTAGCCCGAACTACGTTTGCTCTGATTTCTCATACCAGATGAGGATACGTAGGCACAAGACGACGATGTCTTGGAGAGAAACCTTCCCCACCTTCACCCGTAGTTTTCCGAACTATGTTGACTCTGACTTTCCCATTGCACGAGGGAATACGTAGGCATAGAGCGACAATGCTCAATCGAGTATCTTTTCTTTTCTTTTGTCCCTGTGGCCTGTAGCTTAGATAGATAAACACCCTTTTAGATAGATAACAAAGCGTGGATCCCGTCGAGTATGACAGACGTGAGGGGTGCTAATACCTTCCCCTTGCGTAACCGACTCCCGAACCCAAGATTTGGTTGTGATGACCTATCTTCTTCCTTTTCGTTAGGTTTTCTCTGATTGTTTCCTTTTCCTCTTTTGGGATAAATAAAGAACGGTGGTAACTCTTCTATCCTTGCCGGTCCCTCTTCGCAACGATGTGACAAGTATTTTCATGCCTCTGTTTATATTCGCAAACGATATGATATTTATGAATTTTAAACAGAGGGAGGGAGAATCACTAGGAGATTTTTATAAAAGGTTCAAATGATTATTGGTTGCATGTCCTACTCACAACTTGGATCAAATTAAACAGATGCAAATGTTTATGAATGGTCTTAAGATGAAGACGAAGCAACTGGTCGATACAGCAGCCGGTGGCTCATCTAACTTTACAACAACCACTGGTATCAAAAAAATCATTAAAGTCATTGCTGTAAATGAGCATCTAGAGCTATATGACCGGAGTGTGAGTAAGCCGGAAGAAACCTTTGACTTGAAGTTGGAAACTCAAGTTGTGAAAATGGAAGAGCAATTCAAAGCTAAAGTGGAAAGAAGGCTTAAGGGAATGAATGTGAGTACTGAAACTGTAGCTCAAGTTCAACCTGTCCAAGCTGTGAGCTGTGAGGTTTGTAATGGACCCTATTTTACTGCCCATTGTCTTGCTACTGCTAAACAAATTAAAGAGATAAAGTATTTGAGGCAGAATAATCCATACTCCCAGACTTATAATCCAGGGTGGAAGAATCATCCTAACTTTTCTTGGAAAGATCAGAGTCAACCTCAATATCCACAACAACAACAGACTCCTCAGAAAGTAGAATGGGAGATAGCTATTGAGAAATTGGTAACTCAAAATATTCAATCCCAAGAAAAGGCCCGTAATATTCAAAGGAATAACACAACTTCCATAAAAAATCTTGAGTCGCAAATGGGGAAGATAGCCCAACACCTCTCAACACACGCTCAAGGAACCCTCCCGAATGTGATAGTATCGAATCCGAAAAATCAAGAGAGTATTAATGTTGTCACAAAAAGAAATCAGAAAATGATAGAAGAAGAGGAAACAAATGAGTATGAATGTATAGAGGTGCAACTTGAGGTAAGAGGAAAAGTGAAAGACCTAGAAGAAACTGTGCCATCTAAAAAACTAACTGAAGAGAAAAAGAAACAAGAGGTTAAATCGAAAATCAAGCTACCTTATCCTCAAAGAGTTACAAAGAAGGATCAGAAAGAGAAAGACTTTGGAAGATTCAACGCAATGTTTAACAAATTGGAAATCAATATGTCGTTCTTTGAAGCACTGGAGAAAATGCCTTTGTACAAGAAATTCATGAAAGAGGTAATATGTAAAAATATATCAATGGGTGAAGAAACGAAGATCACAACTGAGCAATGTAAGGAAATATCACAAGAAAGGAGAATCCCCATCAAGAGGAAGGATCCTGGACCAGTAGTAATCCCTTGTACTATAAAAGATAGAACTTTTAAGAAAGTCCTAATTGATTCAGGTGCTAGTGTGAGTCTCATGCCTTTATCTATTTTCAAAAGGCTGGATATTGGAAAAGTGAGTGATACGGGAACACGCTTGAAGTTTGCCGACCACACAACTAAGAGGGCATATGGGCTAGCAGAGGATGTACTGGTGACGATCAATAACTTCACCTTCCCAGTTGTTTTTCAAATCATGGATATTCCAGAAGATGAAGAGACTTCGACCACACTTGGTCGACCGTTCTTGCTTACTATTCGGTGCAATATTGATGTTGAAACAGGTACGCTCACTTTGAAATCTTTTGATGAGGAAATCACTTTAAAAGCTTTAGAGGTTAGGAAGAAAGGTAAGGAGGGAGACGTTAAACCTTCAATTGGGATGATCAAAACAACTAAAAAGGGAAAGTGATCAAAACCACTTCAAGTTGCTCTTATCTCTAAACATGACCGGTATTCTGTTGCGAAAAAGCCAAGCAATAGAGTTTGGAGGCTAAAGTACCCCCCCATAACTATGAGGAGTCAACCGTCGAGCCATGCGATGTTAAACGAAGCGCTGCGTGGGAGGCAACCCACGAATTTTAAGAATTTATTTTTTTCTTTTTGTGGTTATTTTTTGCAGGAAAAAATGAGAGTTTGCAAGGGAAAACATGTAAGCAACAAAGAGGTGTTGCATTACCTGTCGACCCCTTTGTGAGTATCTCAGTGAGTACATCTCTTCATCTCTTGTTCTTAAACATTGAGGAAAATGTTTAGTTCAAGTTTGGGGGAGGTTTTACCATTTTGAATTATCAATTTAAATATCTTCTAATTGAGTTCGATAAAAATCACGTCGAATTCGCCCCATATGAAGACTGTAAATTTTTTTCTTGTGAATGCTAGTGTGTGAGGTAGTCAGGAAAGTATTTAGAGTTCGAGGGAAGAGGAGTTAAAACTAAGGAACTTGGAAAGTTTGAAAGTTGAGGTATAATTTCGACACCCTAGGTTCCTCGAAGTAAGGAAACGAGTCCAACGTGTAGATTTGTGCCATAGTACTTGGATTTGAGAAGTATTCCCCAATTAGTTCATAATGATAGTCCGACATGATTAAAAATAATTGCATGTTTAAATATTGATTGTGAGAATGACTCGTGGCACCTAATTATTACTTTTTTTGAATAATGATGGTAAAGACAACTAGTCCTTCTAAGTTGGGTAACCCTCACCCAGTTACTTAGCCTAACGACAGTTGAATCTCTATAGTCGTCCAAAAAGTGGACTAATAAAAGCCAATAAGCGAGAGAAAAAAAAGAATAAAGGTGTCATAGAAAAAGTCTCGATCAAAATTTTGTACATGTGAAGGAAAGCAATCAAAAGTGCCTTAATCTGATTATCCAAATGAAAGGGGTAGAAAATTGAAGAAAAGACTTAAGCCCAAAGCATAGTTGGAGAGGTAGCTGAAAGGGGGATTTAGGTCCGTGGTTTTACCGCGGTGTGTATTTGTGTAATACCTTCGTTAATAGACGTTTACCAAAAGAACTAGTTTTAGCCGATCAGAACAAAGACTCACATATGAGTACCGACACACCTTACATTCATAAGTCCTTCATTTGGTATGTTGTTTGATCTGAAAATTATTTATCCAAGCTGATTGCTTGAGGTCAAGCAATGGTTTAAGTTTGGGGGAGTTTGATCAGTGGTTTTTATACGTTATTTTACCATTAGTTTTAGTTAATTATTTGATATGTCTAGTCACATTTTATTCATTTTTATTGCATTTTATGCGTCGGTTTGGTATTTTCATTATTTCTAGGTTCAGGTAAGCAATAGAGAAGAATTGGAGCAAAAACCGGGTAACAACAGCGAGAATTTAGAAGAGTTTTGAAGTGGACCAGGAGCCTGACACAGACGCCCGTGTCAGCATGTCTAGAGCAAAAAAAATGAGTTTAGATAGACAGTAAGCCAACACGGCCGCCCGTGTCAGCTGACACGGCCCGTGTTGGCTAAAGCACTTCATCTTCTAATTTTCTTGGATTTTTGACCTTTGTGATTCCTAAGGGTATTTTGGGTATTTTACTATTGCTGGGTTGGATCTGAGACTATTTAAGACGTGTTTTAAGAAGGAAAAATGGGACTTTTGGACAAAAAGAAGAATTTTACGATCAAGATTGTAGCGATCAAGGATTGGGGAAACTGAAGGTTTTCATGAGCGAAAGCAATTGAAGACCAAGGCAACCTTATTATCTTGTAATGTTCAATATAATTGCTGAATTTATTTTAAATATTATGAGTAGCTAAACCCCCAAATGCTAGGTGGTGTCCCTGAATTGACTCAGTAATAACTTTGTTTTCTTTGAATTAATGATTTCACTGCTTTCTCATGATCGTTGTTATCGTATAATGTTCTTAAGGCTTTTCTTATCTAACAAATAAGGATTCGATTTACGGTTAACCTTAGGTTTGGAAAAACAATTGTTAACACTTTTATACGATAATATTATAATAGATATTGCCTAGGAATGGGGATACCCTATAGTAACCGTAATGTTTTAGATAAAATAAATTGGTTGGTATTGTTCCTATACTGCCAAGGAATTGGGGCATAGGGAGAATACCAAAAGGTTTTCTGCTAAGAAATTAGAGTCAACTAATCTTTAAAACCGGTAACGATTGAACTGAGCAGTGATTTCTGAAACTAAGAATTAAGGTTGTTACAAGGCTTTTCATACACCCTACCCTAGCATGCTCCTCATAACTGTCCAAAACCTTTATTTTACGCTTTTTGCCTTCAGCCTTTTACTTT
>OZ012741.1:114221246-114302272 GCA_963859935.3 Lathyrus sativus
AATGTCCGGCCCGATCAAAACGTCCCCCGGTTCCACATCCTGGCGCATTAGCATGCCTCCGAGATCTACCACGATTTTGTTGAGGCGTTTGTGGTCTTTGCGTATTGGCCTGCGGAAAAGGTATTTGTTACAAGGGTCTTGTCGTATTTGACAAATTTTCAATCATTTGTCTCCAATAGCCGGGGGGCTATTGCCAATGACGCTTCCGTAATTCAGTCCCATGCACATGTTTTCGAAGTTGGGACGCAGTGGTTGAGTTAGGTGCGAACGATATCGTTGGCCGAATTGGTACATTGAATCATTTTGGAAACGATGCAATGGCTGTTGTGGTGTAAGGTAGTCAAATAGTGGTTGGGTGTTTTGGTGGTAGAATGTATGTGTGTTCATTTGTGGGGGCTATGGTGGGCTGGGGTGGAGTCGAATGAGTCACCGGGACTATATGCAGATGTGGTGTTGGTGTGTGGATGTTGGCGGTAAGGGTCATGCTCTTGTTATTGTGATCGGGTGGGTGGCATGAAAGGGTTGCGGGTTTGGAAGTTTGATCGGGTGGGTAGATATTGTTGTTGGGTGTGGTGTGGGTTTGTTTGTTGGGCAAGTGTTTGTTGTTATGTGTATGAGAACGAAGCACGTTGGTGCGAATCTATCAAATATTTCGGCTCAGACATAAATTATTGTGTTGAAACCGACCTAAACCAAATCATATATTGATAACTTGGTCTAGCCCCTTCCACAACAGGCTCGTTTAAGATGTGGCGACGTTGATTCTTCTAATGTCGACAGATCTATTAAGCAAAGTCTCTCCAATCATCGTAACCCCATTGTGCATCCACTCTCAATTGATGTCAGTCTCCCAAACACGTCAGATCGACTGGAATATCTTGTTGCATGCCGAACTACAATTTCACTCGATCACTTTGGTGCATCTCAACTGTAGTGAACCGAATGATTGGTGTTTTTACTATCCATACTTCAACATCATCGGGGTTAGGCTGATGGTCGAGACCTAGATACGGCCTCCAGACAAACTGCATAATCAAAATACTTAATGAGTAAAAATATCGTGTGTTAATTTAATAGGCAAATTTATAGTAGTGTAAGAATAATTTACATCATTCAGTCCAATGTGGTCTAAAAGATTGCGGTATACGATTATTGCGTTTCTGGGACATCGTTGGTAAGTCATTGCCAGAACTGACCACCTTAAAAAAGTGAGATAAATAAATTAGTTATAAATAAGTTACAAATAAACCTTTTATGAAAGTATACTTGTTTGATATTTTAAAATAAACCTACTTATTTGCGTAGGGGTATGTGTATGGATTCGGGTTGACCGGAGCGAGTGTCGACATTCTTGACCAAACCCATGCTTGATGTAGAAAGGTGCAACCATAAAACGTACAAGTATTTTATTTTTGCATTTTTACACAAGGCACTATATAGATGGGCCAAAACAGCTGAACCCCAACTATAAATGCCTACTTTATGAATGTTGCGTAACAACGACAAATACATAATATTTACAGTATTTACAGTACTTTCAGGAAATAAAAAATGTCCAAATAAAATCATAATATAACATCGAGTTTTAATTATTTTTTCATACTTGGTAGATTCGTCGTCTAATGTGATACGTGCATAATATTCTCTAAGGTATTTTAAATTTATATATTGACCCCTGGGTTGACTTGCAAGTGTGGTTGAGTTGTCTCTTCACAAAGAGGGGCAGTCAACAAATCTTCGCAAATTTGGTTATCAACCTCAACTTTCCCGTTAACGGCCTTACCATCGATGCGTAGACCCATCAACATATACACGTCTTCCAATGTAACGGTGCATTCACCGAATGGAAGGTGAAATGTGTAGGTATCTGGTCTCCGTCATTCTAGAATAAATTTGGCGTCAATTGAGTACAAAGTGATGTTTATCAAATGACTGAAACCGCATAATTCAAGGTGTGGTTTTATGATCGGGTCGTGTGGTATATAGTCATGTACACGACAACGAAATCTCTTTACATCCTGACAAAAGATATAAAGAAACTTAGTTATAAAGACAAAACGAATAAGTAAGGGGAGATAAAATAAATAAACTTACAAATGTTGCAATATTCTCAATTGTTCCTCTATGATCGTCGCCCATAGTAAGTAGAGACATTTTTGTGGCTTGAAATGAAGGTAGGTTATGAGGAGAAAAGTTTGGTTGCTGAAAGTTGATAGTTTTCTTTCCTGAAAGTTGAAAGTTGCGAGGAGCAAAGTTGTGAGTAACATATATTTATAGTGGAATTCCTCTCTTCACGTGTTAGGTTTGGATATTATGGTTTGCATGGCTAAAACACATAGGCACCTTTCCATATGGCGCATGGGTTGTGTTTAATACACATAAACGACATACCATATGGCGCATGAGTGTTAACTTAAAAGAAGGTGAGCCAAATTAAATGGAGCCTTCTACTATTTTCACGTGAGGAATCAATTGTGTAAGGCATCTCTTACAAGAATCTTGTGTAAGGCATCTCTTACCAATGCAATGCATGTGAAACTCTTTAAAGCATGCAATACTTATCTTATAAGACTATGATAAATGAGTATCTTGTACGCATGCAAGACTTGTAAGACATATGATCAAGCAACAATTTTGTGCAATGCATGCAAGGCTTGTCTTTACCATATTATTGTAGGCATGTGAATCTATGATAAGAAGAATAATGTAAGAAAATAGTGTAAGAGAAGCCACGCCCATCATCCCCACTTTGGTTCTTTAAATGGGGCACACACAATTTTTTATATTATATTAAACTTTTACATTTTCTAAATAACCCAACTACATTTTTTAAATATCCATACAACTCATTAAAAACACTAAAATGGATCTCACCAAATCTCACAATATACCCAACATTTATATTATATAAATAATTAATTGAAACAATGTAGAAATGTAGCGTTGAAAATCCAGCTGGCAGTAAAAAACGTTCACAGACTAGCCAACAGTCACGAACTAGAAGATGATACTTTTTCTCAATTATCCAAACATTTCTGACACAATATCTTTGGTAACTGTGTAGCAACTCAAACAAAAGATCGATAATCATGCTCTAAGAGAAAATAGTGTGAGATTATTTAAAGAAACACATTATTGTAGGCATGTGAATCTATTTAAAGCAACATATTTAAAGTAACATATTATCTAGTAAGACTATTATCTTGTAAGACTTGTCTTTACCACATAGTAAGAGAAAAGAGTAATAGTAAGAGAAAAAATAGTGTAACAAAATAGTCAGAGAATACTGTTAGAAAAAATATTAAATTCGTGTAAAGCATGCATAAAGGAGACAAAAGAAATGCATGCTATAAGAAGACAATAATAAGATCTTGGTAGTCATAAAGGGAACATGACTAATGCATGGAAGGAGATAAGAAGATATAAAGGAAGACAAGACTAATGCATAGAAGGTGATAAGAAGATATAAATGAGGACAAGACTAATGCATGGTAGGTGATAAGAAGATATAAATGAGAAAAGACAATTGCATGTAAGAAGATATAATTGATATAATTAAGAAATGGAGACTGCTGGGGGTTGGAGTTTTCCCCTAAAAAAATCTCCGATTACACGTGTCTCCCCAACCTAACTTATGTTCGATTTCTGAAAGACATCCATCAATCGAGAGTGCATATAAGAATCTTGATAACAGTTGGCACCCATCAGCACATGTTTATTGCATTAGGCACATCACGCAAAATTTCTTGTAGTAGATCAAGGACAATATGTTGTGGAATAAGGTTGTGAACACATGGTATGCACTAACAGAGCCTTCCTTCAAATACTACCATTATGAAATCAGATTAACAAACATAGATACATTAAGATGTATCGACAATATTTAACTAGAGAAGTGGACCAGGGCATACGACAATGGCCAACGATTGGGTCACATGACAACAAACCTCATTGAACCAATGAACTCTGTATTCGAGGGCATCCGAAACCTACCAATAACCGCTTTGGTAAAGGTAACATATTTTAGGCTCGGGGAACTTTTTGATATCAGACTCTCAAAGTGGATTTATGTCTTACAATCTGGGCAGCTGTTTAGTGATAGTTCAATGAAATTCATTAAGGACGAAGCTGCCAAAGCTAACACACATGTGGTCACATTATTTGATTGTAATAAAGGTTGCTTAAGTATTGCTGAGTCAATGGATCACAATGAAGGGAAGCCGGGGGGATGCTACCGAGCGGAACTAGATAGGAGTTGGTGTGACTGCGAAAAGTTTCAAGCATTGCGTATGCCTTGCTCTCATGTAATAACAGCATGTTCAAAGACTCTCCATGACCCTTTGAACTTTTTGTCTGTTGTTTACCAAGTCATTAATATATGCAATGTCTGCAGCACTAGCTTTCAGGTATTAGCAAAGGAGGACTATTGGCCTGCATACGAAGGCAAAATCGTCTGGCATAATGAAATTATGCGAAGAAAGAAAAAGGGTCGCCATAATAGCACACGTATTCAAACGGAGATGGATACGACAAAAAAATGGTCATATTATGTAGTTCGTGCCGTCAGCCCGGGCACAATCGTACAAAATATCTCAATGTAGGATCAAACACAACATCATAGTTTCAAATGTAACCTTGTCTCTTTATATCGACAACAACTTTCATTCCATTAATATCATAACATTCAATAAGAATAATTTAAAAACAACACGTAACAATAATTTAAACACTTAAACAACAAAACAAACAAATATAATGACTACACAACATAACTAAGCAATTACAACCATCTGAACAATTTCATGGGAACTATACATCAACGTATGAACATCTTGGTCATTATTAACATTCTCCCATAAATGAACTTCTCCATTTTGGTTGAACGTGGTAACAAGCCTTTGAATTATTCTGATCTTTTCACCCTCTAGAATGTTACATATTGGCATATCCATGTTTTCCATATTCAAAACTATGTTACTTTGCTAATTTTTTTGATAAGTGGGATATTTTTGTTTTTGTTTTTGTTTTTTTCTTTGTTTTTATTTTTGTTTTTGTTTTTGTTTTTTGTTTTGTTTTTGAAGAATAAGAAGAAGTCGTGCAACTGGAAAGGGAATTCCATTTCCAGAATCCTGAGCAACAACCATATAATCCAAAAGTCCCGACCATGAGCACCAATCAACTGGTCGAAATAACCAAGATCCTGAACAATAGTTGACTGCCTAATTGACAATTTTCTGATGCTGGAAGATGAGTAGTACATTGATCACGGACTAGAGGACCAAGATATTGGCCGAACACAAGAATATTAATTCATAAAAGAATTTTAAAAAATTTATATTTAAAAGGACCAACCATTGATTGTTAAGACCTATCAAAGTTTACCAGCAACAATTGAGAAAACTATTTTGACCACAACCACCATTGTTCATCCTCAAATTGAGGATTACTCATCTAAAACTTCTAACACTTGTCTTATTCGAGAAGAATTAAAGGTCATACAAGAAAGAAACCTTATAGAAGCCTTCAAGAAGCTTACGAGAAGTAGAGGTATTTTAGTTGAAAAATCTTCAAGCTTTTCAACTGTGTTGGATAATGAGCCTTTTGTTAACTCTTATGTTGCACTGGTTCAATAATTGAAAGCGAATGTTTTTTGTGTGGATTTATTTCAAACCGTTGAAGACAATCTTGGTGTTGTCTCTAATATCAGAACCTTGTTGAAACACATTAACAATCTAGATTCACCTGACTCTATCATTGGTTTTCATCCTTAAGTTTGAGCCATTTCCTTAATCAAACTGCTCAAAACATCAAAATAAAGAAAGAGTTTGCCAACAGACTCATACAAAAGAATGATGTTATGTCTCAGCAATGGACCATAGTTACTTAATATCAAGGTTGAGTTAATGAGCTAGAGGCATAAGCCAAAGAGGACGAAAATCGGGAGGAAATTTGCATTGAAAACATTACAAATTAGATAAAAATATGAAAGAGTTACATAAAAAGATTGAGGAAGTGAAACAAAATAAAGCTGGGATCGAAACCTCAAGACTAGATTCTAGTAAATAAAAACTAGTTCAAGAAGCCAACACTGGTCATGATGAAGACAACAGAGCTATAATCACTCACTATAAGAATCTAAGTGACAAAAGAGACAAACAGAGACATGGGAATACACCTTACCGTGCTCTGGCTGGTAAAGGAAAGCAGAAAGATATTCCTGGGAAGAAACCAAGTGTGGGAGGAAATCCTTCCAATCCTCTCAAGTGTTTTAGATGTGGTGGCGCAGGTCACCGTGCGAATGAATGTCAGAATGAGGTGAAGAAGTGTTTTAAGTGTGGAAAGACAGGTCATGTGGTTGCAGATTGTAGAACCAACATACCAACCTGTTACAACTGTGGTGAGCAGGGTCATATCAGCACCCATTGTTAGAAACCGAAGAAGTCTCAGACAAGTGGGAAGGTGTTTGCATTGGTGGGAGCTCAGCCTACCAGTGAGGATCGTTTGGTCAGAGGTACGTGTTACATTCATAACACTTCTTTGATTGCTATTATTGATACGGGTGCAACTCACTCGTTTATTTCTGTGGATTGTGTGAAGATATTGGGGCTTGTGATGTCTACTTTGAGTAGAGGGATGGTGATTGATACTCTGTCTATTGGATCAATCACTACATCTTTAGTGTGTTTGAATTGTCCAGTGTCAATCTTTGGTAAAGATTTTGGAGTGGACTTGATTTGTCTACCACTCAGCGAGCTGGATGTTATTTTAGGGATGAATTGGCTCGAGAGCAACTATGTTTATATTGATTGTTATAGGAAGAGGTTGTTATTCCTGACTCCTAAAGAAGATGAAATGGCTAGTCTTATATCTGCTAAGGAGTTGAGAATCTCGGTAGAAGACGAATTTAAAGTATTTGCAGTGTTTGCTTCGTTATCTATGGAGGGTAAGTCGTCGATTGAGGAATTACCTGTTGTGAGAGAATTTCCTGAAGTGTTCCCAAAGGATGTTGCAGAGTTACCTCCAAAGAGGGAAGTAGAGTTTACGATTGATCTTGTCCCTGGTACCAGACCTATATCTATGGCACCATACATAATGTCAGCGTCAGAATTGGCAGAGTTGAAATCTCAGTTAGGAGAATTATTGGACAAAAAGTTTATCAAACCCAGTGTGTCACCATGGGGAGCACCAATTTTGTTAGTAAAGAAGAAAGATGGAAGTATGCGCTTGTGCATCGATTATCGCCAGTTGAATAAAGTAACCATCAAGAATAAGTATCCACTTCCAAGAATCGACGATCTGATGGATCAACTCGTGGGAGCTCGTGTATTAGTAAAATTGATTTGAGATCAGGCTATCATCAGATCCGTGTGAAAGAAGATGATATCTAGAAAACATCTTTCAGAACTCGGTATGGACATTATGAATATGTAGTGATGTCGTTTGGTGTGTCTAATGCACCAGGTGTGTTCATGGAGTACATGAATCGTATCTTCCTTGCTTATTTGGACCAGTTTGTAGTAGTTTTCATTGATGACATTTTGATTTACTCCAAGTTAGAAGCAGATCATGTAGAGCATTTGAGGGTTGCGTTGCAAGTGCTGAAGGATAATAAATTATTTGCAAAACTTTCAAAGTGTGAGTTTTGGTTGAGCGAAGTGAGTTTTCTTGGACATGTTATTTTTGGAGGAGGCATAGCAGTGGATCCATCGAAAGCGAGTGTTGTGCTTCAGTGGGAGGCTCCGAAGTCAGTGACAGAGATCAGAATATTCTTAGGCTTGGCAGGCTATTACCGTAAGTTCATCGAAGAGTTTTCTAATTTGGCTCTTCCGTTGACCCAGTTGACTAGAAAAGGCCAGGCATTTGTATGGGATATTTTGTGTGAAGAAAGTTTTCGAAAACTGAAGAAAAGGTTGACTATCGCACCAGTGTTAACCTTACCAAACCTAAATGATCCTTTTGTGGTATATTGTAATGCGTCTAAACTGGGATTATGCGGTGTTTTGATGCTAGATGGCAAGGTTGTGGCTTATGCTTCATGACAATTAAGGATTCATGAAAGGAATTATCCTACTCATGATCTAGAGTTAGCTGAAGTGGTTTTCCTACTAAAGGTTTGGAGGCATTATTTGTATGGGTCGAGATTTGAAGTGTTCAATGACCATAAGAGTTTGAAATATCTATTTGACCAGAAGGAATTAAATATGAGGCAGCGAAGATGGCTGGAATTTCTGAAAGACTGTGACTTTAGCTTGAGTTAACATCCCGGTAAAGCTAACATTGTGGCAAATGCTTTGAGTCGGAAGACGATACATATGTCGACATTGATGATTAGAGAATTGGATTTGATTGAGCAGTTTAGAGACTTGAGTATGGGTTGTGAGTTAAGTTCGGAAAGTGTAATGTTGGGGATGCTGAAAGTGAATAATGAGCTCCTTCGTGAGATAAGAGAAGGTCAAAAACTGGATTTAAAATTGGTAGACTTAATGATCATAGACGGAACGGATAAGGAAGAAGACTTTAAAGTAGATGATTCTGGTGTGATGAAGTTCAGAGACAGAATTTGTGTGCCAGATAATCCTGATTTGAAAAAGGTAATTTTGCAAGAAAGCCACAGTAGTAGCTTGAGTATTCATCCAGGAGCTACGCAAATGTACCAAGACTGAAGAAATTATTTTGGTGGCCGGGTATGAAGAAAGACATAGCTCAATTTGTATATGCTTGTTTGACTTGTCAGAAGTCAAAGGTGGAACACCAGAAACCATCTAGTTTGATGCAACCGATGGAAATAGCGGAGTGGAAATGGGATAGTATTACAATGATTTTGTGACTGGATTGCCGAATACGGCGAGAGGTTTTGACGCAATTTGGGTAATTATGGATAGATTGACGAAGTCAGTGCATTTTATACCGATCAACATCAGTTTTCCTTTGACGAAGTTAGCAGAAATTTATATCAGAGTGATAGTGAAGTTACACGGGGTTCCATCGAGCATTGTATCTGACAGAGACCCGAGGTTTACTTCTGGATTTTGGAAAAGCTTGCAAGAAGCTTTGGGTTCCATTTTGAAATTGAGTTCTGCTTATCACCCACAGATCGATGGTCAATCTGAGAGGACTTTTCAGTCGTTGGAGGATTTGTTGAGAGCTTGTATACTCGAGTGAGGAGGCGCTTGGGATACTCATTTACCGCTGATTGAATTTACTTACAACAGCAGTTATCATTCTAGTATTGGAATGGCACCTTTTGAAGCATTGTATGGTAGAAGGTGCAGGACACCTCTATGTTGGTATGAGTCGGGCGAGAGTACGGTACTCGAACCCGAGATTGTGCAACAGACTACAGAGATAATCCAGATGATTAGAGAGAAAATGAACACGACCTAGAGTAGGCAAAAAAGCTACCATGATAATAGGAGGAAAGACTTGGAATTCAGCGAGGGTGACCATGTATTTCTTAGAGTCAATTCGGTGACCGGTGTGGGTCGTGCGCTGAAATCAAAGAAATTGGATCCTAAGTTCATTAGACCGTATCAGATTCTGCAGAGGGTTGGAGCGGTTGCCTATAGAGTGGCGTTGCCACCCGAACTTTCGAATTTGCATGACGTGTTTCATGTATCACAACTTCGGAAGTATGTTGTTGATCCATCTCATGTGCTTCAGAGAGATTAAGTGCAAGTTCGAGATAACCTTACGGTGGAGGCGATGTCGTTGAGGATCGAAGACCGCAAGATGAAACAACTAAAAGGGAAAGATATTTTGTTGGTGAAAGTAGCTTGGGGAGGAGCTGCTGGAGGAAGTGTGAATTGGGAATTGGAGAGCAAGATGTGAGAGTCGTATCCGGAATTATTCTCATCAGGTACATTTTTTAGGACGAAAATATTTTAAGTGGGGGAGAGTTGTAACACCCCATTTAAATTATTTAGTCATTTTATACTTTGTTGTGCGTGTATTGGTTGTGATGTCCTTATTAAGGGTATAAGGTTAGAAGCGAGAGTGAAAGCTGACCTTAGTTGGGGTAATGTGGACCTAGAATAAGGGATAATTTAATAACAAGATTAAGAGCAATTATGATTATTAATATTATTATTTCAATTATTATTAATAATAATATTAATAGGATTATGGTTATTATTATTTTTATTATTAGTATTATTATTATTATTAGTAATTAAATGAAACGAATTAAAAATCTGATTAAGAGGGTTTAGAGAGTATTAGTGGGATTAAACAGTTAACATTCGTAAAAGAGGAAGAGACAGAGAAAGGAGAGCTAGGGCAAAAAGAACCAATTTTCTCCATTGTTATCAAGAAAGAGATCAAATCCCAGGTAAGTAGGAGAATGAATTTCAATTTGGGTGAATTAACATGAGAGGGTAGTGAGAGGTCCTTTTCTCTCATAGGATTTATGTTTGTTTTGGTTTCCTTGATCTAAAATTTGTAACATGATGAATTCCCTAAAATTACTGTTATTGTTGAATGATTATTATGTGATGTTTATGTATATGAATCTGGGATCGATATGAAAATCGTGTGAAAATTCATTGATGCTGAGATAAAATTCTAATAGGTAACAGATATGGAAAATAAGGGTTTGAGGGTTAACGAAATTGAACCTTGCATGATAAAAATCTTAGGAGAATAATGGATAGATGAAGTATAGTGGAGGTAGAGAGAAACGATTAACAAAAAACTGAATTCTGGGTTGAGTTGAGTGGTAAAATGAAGAGTATTGAGTGAGGATTCGTGAAAGGGATGAAATCTGAGTTTTTAGCAGTAGTTCTGGTGATACGCGTATGGGACAGGGCAATACGCGTAACAGACTGGGCAATATGCGTAACAGACTGGGCAATACACGTAACAGGTAGGGCAATACGCGTATGGTGGGCCTAACAGCTAGGCAATACGCATATGGTGGGCCTAAAAGCAAGGCATTACGCGTAACAGGCAAGGCAATACGCGTATGGGCAGGCCTGGGATGACTTTTTCCCATTTTCGCGATTTCTGCCCAGATTTTGCTTAGAACGCAATTCCATTTAATCGGTAGGAATAATATGACTAAAATGAACCTAAGGAAGATTAGTAATGAATTTAAGTAGAGAGAATGTGGAAAATTACGTTTTTGCCCTTAGGGGTGTGATTGATATGTGTAGGCCAAGACCGTCCAGTGTGGACGATCTGGTGTGATGATGGTAATTCCCGAGAGGATTACGGTGAGCGGATGGCTCGTGTGGATCATTGATGATCGTGAATTATGCTTTAAATTATTATTATATTTTCATAATGGTGTTGTCATGCATTTCATGTCATGTGTCTTGTGGAGATGACTAGGTGGAAATCCATGATGGGTGCCTAGTTCATCCGGACTTCATGTGGAAGTCGTTATGGAGATAAGTTGTAGTTCAAAGGAACGTATACGACTTATCCGGATTTCGATGGGAATCGGGTTCTAGGATGAACCGTATGCATTGTGTTGGTACCACATGCATTGTGTCGAGTTAGTGAGTCACATTGCATATTTGTATTTGATATGGGCTATTGATGTCGAGTGATTGAGGTGGCACGTGTATGTGCGTTGTATGTGTATGATTGTATGTGTGGTGTCTAACTACTCCTTCGCATGTGTATTTCACCGCTTATTTATTGAATGTAGTTCTCACCCCTTTTCTGTTTGTTGTGTCTGTGCTCCTTGGGGAGTGCAGATGACCAGGTACCTGAGTAGCGCTTGAAGTGTGTTGCTATTTGATCGAGTCCTAAGAGTCGCTCTGATACGTAACATGGGATGACGGGATTACGTTAGTTTTGCTTATTTTCTCGATTAATTGTTACGTATCTTTTATCTGTTGGATTAATGATGTATAACCACCGATTGTGGGGATTATGTTTAAACATTGATTTTATTCCGCTGTTTAATCAAAAGCTAGATAGCATTGGTTTATTTAAAATGAATGAAGTGACTTAGTGTGACATCCTATGTGTTTTGAAAACTCTGATGTATTTTCTTTAATATTTCTATAATATGCGTACGGGGTAGAGTGGGGTGTTACAGTTATCATGCATGAATTAACTTTTGATGTCTATCATACTCCACGCTTAATCAAAAGTTAAGTTGGACTAGGAGGCCTTAAACAAGCATGCAATAACAAACCAAAACAAATAAAACAAACCAAAAACAGCAGCAACGATAGGGCTTCAGCTTCAGAACAGCAGGTGAAAAAGATCAGGCAGCATGTATTCATCGACACTTCAACAAATGCATGTGAAATGGTGAGGATCAAAGATGAACATGCATTAACAATTAGGAATAAACATATCCAACAAGATTGTACAACTAAATATTCATCAAGAACATCATGCATATTCAACACCAATTAACCATTTCAAATAATCATGCGTTTGCGGAATCGTAAACAATCATAAGCATGCAACACATATCCAACAAGATAGACATCAAGAACCGACGATCACCATTATATAAACGATTATGCAACATAATCATCACACCAAGAATGCAACACAACAATCATAGATATTTACCATTGAAAACTGTCGCTTCCGCGAAAATAAGGTGCCGGCAAAACAGAAGAGTCGCCACCTTTCATTATTTATCCCTCGAAACGGGAAAGGAAACGATCGGAAAAACCTGACGAAAAGGTATAAGACAAGCTCATCACAACCATTGTCTGGGTTCGGGAGTCGGTTACGCAAAGGGAAGGTATTAGCACCCCTCACGTCCATCGTACTCGATGGGATCCACGCTTGTTGTGTTTACTGGACGAGTTGGTTTTATCTATCTACCTATCAAGGCTGGCTTAAAAGAAAAGAAAATGACTCGGCAAAGCGTCGCACTTTATGCCTACGTATTCTCATCAGAGAATGAGAAATCAGAGTCAACGTAGTTCGGCTAACTACGGGTTACGGGGAAGGAGGCTCGCCAATACGTCAGTATTGTGCCTACGTACTCTCAACAGGTATGAGAGATCAGAGCTTATGTAGTTCAGGATAATACGGATTACGGGGATTCAGATTCATCTATTTTATCGAGTAGGGTTAACAAACAGTTCCAGCAGTTGGATGTACGCAGCTCGACCTTTGGAGACTCAAGCGTTACCGTTTGCGGTAGAACTGGGAGTTAACGACACTCTTTTCCTCAGAAAAGCTTCTTTGAATTATGGGCCCACGGGGCAAAAAGGTTTGAAGTTTGTTTTCTGTCTTTTACGAAAGAACTGTTTTTTATTGATGTTTGCAATTTCAATCGCACTAAAGACTATGACCTGAGAGTGAATGCGTCGCATGTCACCCAAAGGGTGCCATACTAAACATCCAGATTGTTGCAAAGAAGCTCTCCAACAATCCTTTCTCAGATAGCTTAAGGCTTGTAACGTACGAAAGAAATCATTCATGATTACTGTACCTTAAGCTGTTTTGAGATGAGAAGAGAAGGGACAACTAAGGGGAGACTATCAAGTCCTAATGTTGTCATGCCAAGGATTCATCCTATGGTTGAGGTTTGAAACAGGGATCTCCTAGAAGTTATCATGCATAGGTTTCAACCTAGAGTTCTATCATCACTTCCTTATCAAAGGAAGTGAGATTCCTAAGGGATCATGTCAATGGTATACAGAAACAGATAAAGCATCAGCTAAACAGTAAACAGTAAACGACTGTAAAATGCATGCAATGCAAGTGAGGGAGGAAATGTGTGTGGGGCATCAGCCTCCACAAGCTCATTTCAACCTCAAGCCAGATATGAGTAACTGCAATCATACAACAAAAATAAAATGCTATCAAGCAAGATAGGAGCAACTGCAATCATACAGAAGAAATAAAATGCTATCAAGCAAACACACCAGACCACATAGGCAAGGGAGCTAGGCTCTACCGAATACCCGCAAGCAAAGCCATATAGTAAAAATACAAGCAGAGGGAGCAACTCAACCTCTAGTGCAATCATGCCCCTAGCTTAAATCAATCTACATATGAGCTTATTCTAATGCATCAAGCAAATCAAACAAGCCACACCAATACAGAAAGGAAACAAGCAGGAAAGGAAACAGATCAACAACTTCCACAGCTAAACCAACTTGACAGCAGTCCAATCATCAAACTTCAACAGCTCTTCAGGGCTATCATCTTCACTAGCAAGTATCAACTTGCTTCTCTAACCTTCCAACACCTCAACATAAGTATCAACTTATCCTTCTTCTTCAAGCTTCAGCTCTAAGTAGACTCCACCTTCAGGCTTCAATCCCAATAGCAAGTATCAACTTGGTCTTTCAGGCTCTCAATGTATCAAACACACAAGTATCAACTTGTTCCCTCAAGCTTCAGCTTTTTTCTTCAATCTCAGATTGAATCCTTTTTATACAAGTGTCAACTTGTTCTTCTTGATCTTCAAGCTTCAGCTGCAATGGCAATGCTCAAGGAATCATCCTCTTCCACACTCTTCAATGAAGTCCTCATCTTCAAACTCAAGTCCAACATCTTTCAAGATACTCAAACCAGAAGACAATTGATTTAACAGAATGAGTGGAAATGGTAAACAACTTATTGACAACCAAAGGAAGCCTGTAAGGGTTCATCATTATGAGAGACTGGTTCCCTCAAAGTTCTACTTCCCAGATAAATCCACTCATCCCTCCAAAGGAGGGATATGAATATCTTAGAAGGACTTTTAGTCATTGGGAGGAATGGAAGCATAAGATGCTTTCCATATTTATGAAAGAAGTCATTCTAATTCTAAGGCTCTCCCTATGTCTCCTACCTCCTAAATCTTCACCAGACACCTTCAGGCACAAGCAACTCCAAGCTCCAAGCAACTTCAAGCATCCTCACCTTGTCTTCAACTTGTCTTCAATCTCAACCAAAGGCAAACAAAGCAAAACCCTAATCTAATGGGACTAAAGAAGTTAATCTAGTTGAGTTAGTAAGTTAGGATCACCTAAAACCTAGTACTGAAGTTAATCCTAACTAAAATACTAAAACCAATTGTAAAATCCTACAAAAATAACTATGGGCACCTAGGTCAATCATGACTCTACCATATTAATTCCAGAGATCAAATCATCAAATAAGACCTAGAAATAAATTCTACACTACAAGGTACTAAACCTAAACCCTAAAAGGAAGCACCTAAAGCTCAATCTAGAAAACACACCTACTTTCATCACAAAAATGTGAGAAAAATTCTATGGTAGCATACATGTCTAAGATATTCACACACAAAAAATTAGCTCAAGAATCATCACCAATTAATCACACAAAATTCCACAAAATCAAGTATCAAACATAACTATTTTAATATCAATTAAAATATGAAAATTCCCATAAAATCAGAAAATGCATGGAATAAAAATATTTTTTATCTAAAAAATACTAGACTTAATCATGAATATAATGCAAAAAGAAGGGGGTTAATTGAATCATTTTTCAATTTTATATGATTTAATCAAGAATCATGTATAAAATGAAGAAATTAAAGAAAATCAAAAGAAAAAGATAAACACACGGTGCAGATAGTAAACACAATCAGTTCAATTCATGGATTGGGCCATCAGGGGGGTGCCAGTGAAAAAACGCCTAAGCCCATATCACAATCAAAAATCAATTGAAAAATGGTAAAGAAAAAGATAAAGGCGCGGTGCAGGAAGCAATGAGAATCAGTGTAAAATGCAATGGGCCATCAATTGGGGGTGGGGGTAGTTGTTTCAGACTTAAGCCCAATGCCACCGTTTAAATGAAACGATGTGTTTTAATGTTTCTGAACCCTTCACAATCTGAGGACAAAGCTGGGTCGTGAGATCTTGTTTTGGGGTCAAAGAGTCTCGTTGATCCAAGGGTGTTAACATCATCACCTTCATTTGAACAATTCTGGAGGGAAGAACCTCCATTGAAACAGAGCTCTCATGCTCATCTTCATCACATTCGCACCTCACCAAATCTCCATCAAAATTCAAGATCTAAAACCCTAAATCACTCTAAATTGAACACTGAATCTAACCTTAGCCTCAGAATCTCTTGAAACTCGATCAAACTCAAAACACGATCAAAGAAACAGAAATCACTCAATCCTCAAGCATCACCATTCTTGCAGTTAAAAGGTTCAAAATGTCCGCCATGTTACACTGATCAGTTCTTGCTATAATACTCATGCTATCTCTCAATATTCAACAAGTTCTTGATCCAAACAGAAAATGTGTCATCTCATTGATCATCACCAAAGCCTCTCAAAATTTCCAGAAACGATCTCCTAACCGCATACTATCGATCTAACCTAACAAATTGAGGTAATTCTGCTTAACTTAAGGTGAAGGATGAAAGTTACCAACCTGTGGATTCTTGAATAATAGATGTAGCAATTCTTCAATTCAACCCTTCTACTGCTCCAGAATCATTCAATGTACCAAGTTCTTGCTTCTGTATGCAAGAGAATTGATTGCAAATGCTTGGAACTCCAAACCCGATGGTGACTTGCAGGTGCTGAAATTCAATTGCTCATACACGATTCAGCCATGGATTCGCTTGGGATTTGCTATGGAAACACTCACACACATTCAAGAAAGTTGTTAGGATCAAAAGAAAGGATCAAAATGGTGTGGAATGCTGAAACAGAATTCAAGTTGCAATGAACAATGTGAAGTTGCAAACTCTCTTCTCTCCCTCAATTCTCACCAACCTTGCACTTGAACCCCTTCTAATCAATATATAGATGATGTTGGACCTCTCTAGAATCTTCTGGAATCATCCAAGGAGATATTGAATTTCTCATGTCATCAAAATACCATCTCATGCCATACTCACACCAATTCTGGTTTCACTTGTTGCAGCAGCTTGTTATGATCCCAAAATCTCTCCAAATGAGATATTAGATGTGTTACAATGCCTTGGAAGCTTGTGTATTGATCTCTCATGTGTTTTGCAAATGTTACTTAAGATGCAAGTAACTACTTTTCAAAGCAAGTCCACCAATTACACCTCAACTCAAAAATGTGGCTAAACTAAAGTTCTTAAAATTCTTTTTAGAATCAAAATGATATATTACATGCCTTGGTTTGGATGTGTAGATCAAAAATATCAATTTCCAACTTTGGTTTATTTAACTTATGCCCTTATTTAAGGTTATTTTTGCAACTTTGAGCTACAAGCATTTCCAACATCTCATGATCTCTTTACTAGCCTTAAAACATCATTTTGAACAAGTTTGATGTTGAACATTTTCCCATTTGAAGCTTGGAAATAGGAGTTATGGCCTTATGATTGAAATGACCTGTAATCTCCAAATGACCAAAATGCCCTTGACTTGTCAAAGCCATAACTTGAGTTCTACAAATCCTATCAAGGACTTCTAGTACTCTCTAGAAAGCTAAGAGAATAAGGAACAACATTCATGTTGACCAAAAGTTCATAGGAATCATCCTTCTTGGGCAAAAGTTTGATGCAATTTGGGTAACTTTCAAGCCCCCAGATTCACATACCTCAGATGACCTGTAACTTGTCAAAGTCATAACTTGAGTTCTATAAATCCTATCAAGGACTTATAGCACTAAAATCAAATCTAATATCATGCTCTACAACATTCATGTTGGGGGCAAGATGAGATGACAATCACATCTTGAGCTAAACTGCCTTGAAGATAGGGGTCAAACTAGGGGATTTTACACTGTCAAGCCTTAGAAACCCTAGCCTGAAACTTCTCAAACTCTTCAATCATGATGAGTTGACCTTGGAATCATCCTTATAACATCTCAATGCATCAATCCATGATCACATGGATCTTGAATTAGGTCTCAACCTTGTTCAAATCATCAGTTGACCTAGGGTTGACCCAGTCAAACCCTAGCTGCACCACTCATGGCTGAGGCTTCTTAATCTTGCACAATGACCTGTCTAGGCCTCAAAGTGATCTTTAAAACTTCTCATGAGCTCTCTCAAGACCTCAAGTCCAACTTCATGGCTTCAGAAGCATCTGATGGCTTTCCACAACTTTCAAGTTAGGAGACCTACACCCTTGGTTTCAACCACTCTCTCTGAGGATCCTTTAACCTCTCTGACAAGGATATCAACCCTTGAACATCTGAATAACCTTCTTAGCTAGCCTTGCAGTCTTGTATAGCTCTTAATTGGTAATCATACCTCTTGATCTCCTGCACACATGTCAATGAAATGCAAATGATAATGCTAATGTGAATGAAATGAAACACAAGCTAGGTGAAGAAATGTTGGACAAATTTTGGGGTGCAACAGCTGCCCCTATTCAAGCGGCTTGGACCTGACTGGGTGAGAAGCGAACGACTCTCAACCAATCAAGGTAGAAGACGGTTGAATACCCACAAACCCGAAAATTTGCCAACTACACAAGTACACGATACTCTGATGGGGACAAATCTTCGGAAACTGAAATAATAGCTGCACGGCAACCAGCTGGAGAATTGGTCACACGGTAACCGGTGATACATGGTCGATCATGCCGTCAGGCATCAGGATTCCTCGGGACTTGTCAGGTCAACAATCAAGTTAATCATGCCATCGGGCATTCAAAAAAAATTTGGGCGTCGGTCGAACTTCATCACTAGGTCGGGAATAGAATTCTCGGTCAATCATGAACCAATTGGGGATATCCAACTTCTACCATCAGGCACTCCACATCAGCTGAAAGAACTGCTTCGTCAATACGGTTGGACTTCAATCATCAAGTCTTCAAGGGAAGTTTCAACTTCGCTATTCAGGAACCTGCTGGGGATGACACACCTCCGCTGGAGATTCTGGAGAACTATCAAGTCACTCTGCTTCGAGGCTTCAGAAACCATTCTAGGTGAATCATCTCTACCGAGGACTTCAAGAATCATCTTGGACAAGTAACTCCGCCGGGCACTTCAAGAATCATCCTGAACCACTAACCATGCTGGAGATTTCAGGAATCATCCTGAGCAAACACTCTGCTGGGGACTCTAAGCGTCAACTTGAGCGACCAACTCTTGCGACTTCACTGGGGATTTTAAAAATCATCTTAAGCAAACCACTTTGCTGAGGAGTTCAAGAATCATCTTGGGCAAACGACTTTGCTGGGGAATTCAAGAATCATCTTGAGCCACTTAACTCTTCCGAGACTTCAGGAATCATCCTGAGCAAACACCATGTCTAGGAACACCTGCAAAACAAGAACGGTAACAACCTAGCTCATGTTTCATATGCATATGTTTTGGCAATGGCGCAATGCTCCACACGGTGGAAATGCTACGCGTCTAGGGTAGATGCTATGCAATCATGCAAAATGCTACGGCCCCGTCAGCAAAATAAATGCTGAAGGGAAAATCCTCCTGTCAAGGAGAAAGAACCACTCTGGTGAACGAAGGAATCATCCTGCCGAGGAGAAGAGGTCACGCCAATCTCAATCGGACTCCGCCTGGGGAAATGCACTTCAGTCGACTGCTGCAGGGGAACGAAGCTCTACGAGAACCTGGACCTACTGAGGAAAGCGATGTCAATCGCAGAAATACACTGCACGGCCTTCGCGGCTAAAACTTTCCTGGAGATAATGACTCTGGTGGGGAGATACAGCATCAGATATTCAACACTCTACTGGGGAAAACCAATCACGGTCCTAACTGCTTTCCAAGGAATCGGCTCTCTTGGGGATTCGTCAGCTCGGCTGGGGAAGAAGGAATCGTCCTGCTTACAGGGAGAGTACAACTCTGCGGGGAATTTCAATTCTGCTGAAGACTTCAGTCTGGAACTATCAATTGCTGCACACTTCAGTATGTGACTCAGCTAGGGAGATGACGACCCTTCGGGATGCATCCGATTGAGGAGAGAATCCTCTCTGCCTGGGGAAAACATATCAATGCTTACGATCTTACGTTCAGACTCTGCGGGGAGAGGCTGCTGAACTTTGCTGGAGAAGAAGGAATCATCCGGCCTGGGGACGCATACGGCGTACCACCTGGTACATGCTACACCTGCAACAACACAAACAAACAGACAAGCTACCCTTCTCAAAGGGACCTATCAAGGTTATCATCTTGTGACAATGTTCAAGTAATTCATTGTTTCAACACTCAGTGGCCTAGGCCAGTAAGTTTATGTATGCGCATTTTATCAAAAACATCGGCGTTTTTTCCGCAAACAAAACAGATAAATGCTAAACAAACAAACAGAATTGCTGAATAGTATATGTTTTATTGATAACGAACCCCTGAATGGGTAAAAATGTTTTACAATAGAGGCAAGCTCCTGGAATGAGGAAGCCGCGCAAAAAATAAAACATAAATATACATCAGTATATACAAATGTCGGCAACGAGGCGTAGACGAACACCATGAGTTGATCCCTCTATGACCCACTCGACTTCGATACTTCTCTGAGGCTTCAGCTTCAGAAGAGATTGATTCAGATAAACGGCCCTCAGGTCTTCCAAACCACTAAACAATGAAGGTCCACACGCGGAACGCAGTCATTTGCTTTTTCAAATCCCTAACTTTTGCCTGAATCGCCTTTCCGGGTTTTCGATTCACCGGGATACCCTTTTTTGCCAAAGTCGCCCATCCGGGTTTTCAACTTTGCGGGTGTACATTCTTTTCTTTATATCCCTAATTTTTGCCCGAACTTCTTTTCCCTTTTTTATGGTTCGTCGGGATGCCCCATTTTTGCCTGGATATTCTTTTTCTTTCCAGCGGGTCATTTTTTAAGCAAAGTATTTTTTAACTGCGTCCGCGTTCACCGGGGATGTAAAATCTTCACCATCCATCGTGGATAACAACAAAGCTCCTCTAGAGAAGACCTTGCTGACGATGTACGAACCTTCGTAATTGGGAGTCCACTTGCCCCGGTGATCGGAGTGTGGAGGAAGAATCTTCTTCAGGACGAGATCACCTGTGTGAAAGCTTCTAGGACGCACCTTCTTATCATAGGCTTTCTTCATTCGGCTTTGGTATAGACGACCATATGCAATCGATGCTAATCTCTTCTCGTCCATCAAGCTTAGTTGGTTTAGTCGGTTCTTAATCCATTCTGCCTCATCGAGTTTCACATCGACCAAAACTCGCAAAGAAGGGATCTCCACTTCTAACGGTAGGACAGCTTCCATACCATACACTAAGGAGAAAGGAGTTGCCCCGGTTGATGTACGTACCTGTAACACGGTGGGAGAACTGACTTTAAACAAGGTTGCGGATAGCAAGAGTCGCCACCGACTTTTATTTTATCCATAAGGAAAGGTTATAAAAGAACAGGAAAGACCTTAGAGAATATTTTGGGTCCGGGGGGTAGGTTATGAAAAGGGAAGGTGTTAGCACCCTTTTCATCCATGGTTATCCATGGGCTCTTAGGTACTTAAGCTCACTTTTGAATTGTTTTGAAAGTGTAGTGTGTGAATAGAAAATTTTCAGAATAGTTAATAAATAATCCATGTAAGGATGTGTTAAGAACTTGTTTGAAAACTTGTTGAAAATTTGTTTAAGTGTGAAACAGTTTTGAAGTGAGCAAGCACCTAGGAGTAACCTACCCTAATGTTTAAAGGTCTTTCTTATTCTTTATCCTTTCCTTAGTAAGACTATCCCTACTAAAATGGAGTAGGTAGTCCTTACTTTGGATGTTAAGGGACATATGAGGGACAATTTGACTTTGAAGGCCATTGTGGGATGTAATAAGCACATATAAGGGACCATCATCATTTTTCGAAAGGGACTCGATTCGTAAAGGCAACCATAAGGGACTTTGATGATTTTTCCATTTGAGGGACTTGCTTTATACACCCCACTTAACCATTATTCGTAGGCAACTTGAGGGATATCCTTAGGAAGTGAGACGGCGATTAAAATCGACATACGTGTGTGACGTGTTTATTTTAATTATCTTTATTTAAAAGTGATCTAAATTTATTTTAATATTACATACATGTTGTTACACTCCCTAATTACTAACCATAATAATAATTAAATAATTAAACAACTTTACATCCAAGAAACAATTACAAAATAATAAGCAAAATAATTAAATAGCAAAGATAAATAAAATATAAATAAGCAATAAATAATAAAGGGGGTTAATTCTAAGTTTACTCGGCAAGACATCGCATCTTGTGCCTACGTATCCTTACGGGAGTGGAATCAGAGTAATCGGAGTTCCCCTCAATAGGGAGGTTAGAAACTTCTTGACTGTGGTCAAGGTCTCAAGGGGAATAAACGCATCTTAAGGACACGCTTACGTGGAGTGTAGAAACTCCAAATCTCTACGTTGAAATGTTAAGTTGTAATTAGGGTTAAATTAGGGATTCCACGGCGGGAAACCCTAAAATGAGCGCGGCGGCTCTTTGACCTAATGCTAAGGGTAAAATTGTAATTTTGCCTGCGGCGAGGCATTTGTGAAAATTAGGGTTTGTAGTTTGTAGTTTTGAGGATTTGAAATTGAATGTGTGAAGTTTTACGGACTATTGGCGCGGCGGCCAAACAGTTAGACCTAACCTTCGGATGTGTGCAATGTGACAGAAATAATAGTAAACGCGTGAGATAATTGAATCATGCAAACAGAGAGATAATGTCATAATTTAAACCATGCAAGCAGAAATTTAAAGGCAGAATTTAAAGAGCGATTGTTAAGTTCGCGAGGTTACATGAGAGGAGCAGATACAATATGATAATGAAATTTGAATTGAACAATAATAAAATAAAATAAATAACGGTTCTAGTTATTATTTAAAAAAAAAGATTTTAGTTATTATTTTAAATTTATCTAAAAAAAAGTTTTTCTTAAAAATAATAGGTTTTCATATTAATTTGGAAAAGATGTTAATGTTATTTATTTTAAAAAACAGATTTTTATATTATAACAAATTTTAATAAATTAATGATAACAATAATAATAATAATGGTAATAATAATGATAATAATGATAATAATAATAAATAATGATAATAATAATAATAATAATAATAATAATAATAATAATAATAATAATAATAATAATAATAATAATAATAATAATAATAATAATAATAATAATAAAGCAATAATGAATTTTAAATGTGCCAAATAACCCAACAATGTTGCTAACGCAGAAATGCGCTCATCGCAACCAGATCTAAATCGGACGAAACAAAATTTATCGCAAAGAAAAAGAAATTAAGCAAAAAATAGTATTATTGCTCACACAAAAATGCGATCATCGCAACCAGATCGAACTAACACAAATGTCACGCGTCATGCACACAAATGTGCAAACATCGTATCGACATAATTCGATCAAAAATCTTATATATATAAACTCTAACAATTTAAAAATTATATATATATAAACGTAACAGTAATAGATAAAGAAAAAGAAATAACGGTAATAGATGAAGAAAAAGAAATAACGGTAAAAGATGAAGAAAAAGAAACAACAGTAATAGATGAAGGAAAAGAAATAACGGTAAACGATGAAGAAAAAGAAATAATAGTAATGGATGAAGAAGAAAACTAAATAACGGCAAACGGCACTCACTCCTCTTAGGTTTTTTTCATTCTCCTCCTTTTTTCCAACAAGGCGACACATGTATATATAGGGAACAAATTAGGGTTAACACCAAATTGTCAATAATGTCCCTAAAGCCCATTTTAAAGCCCAAACTAAATAATTAGTTAAGAAAAAATAAAATTTAAATAATTTAAAATAATTAAAATAAACTTAAAATAAAAACTAATAATCCTATTGATTCCTAAAATAAAAAATATTATAAAAAGAACAAAATTTTTTTCAATATTTTTTATTTTATGATTTTTTGGATATTTTTATGAATAATTTAGAAAAAGTGAAAAAAAATAATATTTTAAAAAATGATTTAATTAAAATACGAAAATAATAATTAAATAATAATAAAAAACTATTTTTGTTATTTTTTTTAATGAAAGATAGAAAAATTTAGAGTAAAAATAATAAAAAACAAAAAAAAAGTGACAAAGGTGAGATTCGAACTCTCAACCTCTCACACTCATAACTCCTTACACATGTCCTCCTGCCAATTGTGCCATTTTTACTTTTTAGAAAAAAAATGCATGCCATATGATATTTACCTGCAAAAAGTCAAACGACTACACAAATTTGTTAGTAATTGATTAAATGCAATGAAATGCGACGACAAATCTTAGGGCAAAATTTGGGGTATTACAGTTATTATGATAATATTTCTCACCCAACCTCTCTTTGATGTTGGCAAAAAAAAATCATGAAGTTTGACTTTGGTTTGACCACAGTTGACCTCAATTTGACCTTTTAACTGCATTGACTGCTTTTGACTTATCTGATCATCTGACTGAGCAAACTTTTGAGAAAAGTCTTGAAACTTGACATGGGGGTTCTTATACACATATAAGATGTTATGAAGCTCACTTGAAGTCTTGGAAGTCCATTTAGCCTGATTAAAGTCAAAACCCTAGTTTTGGATGCACTGCTTAGGAGGTGCATTGTCTGAGGGAATTGTCAACTCTTCTGACCAATTGTGAATTTTGTGAACCTTGTGAACCTTCTTGGAACACAAAGTCTTGTATTGTGAGGGCAAATTTTGGGGTGCAACAGCTGCCCCTGTTCAATTTTCTGAAACCTGAGGGGTTAGATTGGTATATTTGCCAGTCGTAACCTGGAAGGTTGAAGGGGATTGAACACAAAAGCCCAAAAATTTGCACTCACCAGTGCATGGAGTGATATTGATGGTTGGTTGAACATGATTGAGTGGGCTTAAAGATGCCACTAGGGGAAAGTTCTTCAGTAGTATAATGAGAACTGTCAGGAGTCTGGAGTAATACTGATGTAACAGCATGTCTTCATGAGGATAGAGCAATCAATAATGATAACCCTAAAGCAGTCTTGAAGTGATAAATCTGACCTCAGGAGGATAGAGCAATCAATAGCTCTAAAGCAGTCTTGAAGTAATAATGGCTTCAGGAGGATAGAGCAATCAATAGCTCTAAAGCAGTCTTGAAGTAATGATTTCAGGAGGATAGAGCAATGGATAGCTCTAAAGCAGTCTTGAAATAATAATGTAATTTCAGGAGGATAGACCAATGGATAACTCTAAAGCAGTCTTGAAATAATTAGATGGCTTCAGGAGGATAGAGCAATGAATAGCTCTAAAGCAGTCTTGAAGTAGTAATATGACCTCATGAGGATAGAGCAATGAATAGCTCTAAAGCAGTCTTGAAGTAATAGGATGATTTCAGGAGGATAGAGCAATCAGTAGCTCTAAAGCAGTCTTGAAGTCATGAGAGGCTATCAGGAGGATAAAATAACCCTGAGGTTACAATAAAGCAGTCCCAAAGTAATAAGAAGCTCATCAGGAGGATAAAGTAACCCTGAGGTTACAATAAAGCAGTCCCAAAGATCATAAGATTGTTTGTTGGATAATTAACCTGAAAACAAGGTAGCATTCTGTATAACAACATTAGTTTATGCTTTATGTATGCATGTATGACATGATGCACTTAGGTAATGTACTATAGACATATATGTTATGGTATGATGTAAATGATGTATGTATGCTATGACACTGCTGGAAGTGTCTGGATATCCTTGTATAACAACTGCTGGCCAAGGAAAATAAATCCCGATTCGTTGTTGAAGAATATATAACCCTCCGTCTGCTGGGGATAACAAGGTATAGATAACCTCCCGTTGTTGGGGATAACAAGGTATAGATAACCTCCCGTTGTTGGGGATAGTAGGGTATAGATAACCTTCGTTTTCGTTTGATAGTAGGATAAGTATAACATCCCGTCTTCGTTCATCGTGCCTTTATTGGAAAGTAATTTCCCGTATATCCGTATGAGGATAAAAGAGATGGATATAAATTCCAGGGGAGATTAGACTTTGTGAAAATGGATTAGTCCTACTGATGGTTTGTAACTGTTTTGTAAAGATGAACCGGCGAAGCTTCGTTGAAATCCTTCCCTCGTTCGTCCTTAGTAAATACTATTACTGCATTTTCATGCATTTCTGGTAAACATCAATCATATTAAAAGGCATACATACATTCAAACACAACCAATGGACGTTTCGCTTATGTAAATAGGGTAAAAGTAAATCTGGATTCAAAAGATGGAATTTATTTATATCAAAAGTGACCCATACACGGGTAAGTTTGTACAAGGAGACATAAATCCTAGTAAGAGAATTTTGTCATGAAGTCTTACAAAAAGAATCAGCTATGTGGGAAATAATCCTATTGAGTTTCAATTCTACTATTGCCACTCAAGTATCTCATCTTCTTGCTGTTGAGACGGAAACGATTGGATTGAGCTTTATCTGTTTGAGCTTGAGTAAGTAGTACAACTGGTTGCAGTTTCATGAGTGATCCAAACGAGACATAGTCATACGCTTTTAATCCCTAACTTTTGCCTGGATTGCCCTTTCAGGTTTTCAATCCACCGGGATACCCTTTTTTGCCCAAGCCGCCTTTTCAGGTTTTCGACTTGCCGGGTGTACATCTTTTTATATATATATCCCTAATTTTTGCCCAAACCCTTTTGGTTTGCCGGGATGCCCTTATTTTTGCCTAGGCCTGTCAACCTAGCGGGTCTCTTTTTATGCGTAGTATTTTTTAACTATGTCTGCGTTTACAGGTTGTGGGAAGTCTTCACCATCCATTGTAGTCAGTATCATGGCACCTCCTGAGAACACTGTCTTGACTACAAATGGTCCCTCATATGTTGGAGTCCACTTGCCCCTAGGATCACCCTGTGGTAATATGATACGCTTGATTACCAAGTCACCAGCCTGATATACCTTTGGCTTAACCTTCTTGTCAAAAGCTTTGATCATCCGTTTCTGGTACATCTGGCCATGACAAACTGCTGCTAACCTTTTCTCATCAATCAAATTTATCTGGTCAAGTCGAGTCTGAATCCACTCATCTTCATCCAAGCCTGCATCCTTCATAATTCTCAAGGAGGGGATCTGAACTTCAATAGGCAGAACTGCTTCCATACCATAGACTAAGGAGAATGGGGTTGCCCCTGTTGAAGTACGTATTGTAGTACGATAGCCATGCAGAGCAAATGGTAACATCTCGTGCCAATCCTTGTAAGTAATAGTCATCTTCTGTACAATCTTCTTAATGTTATTATTAGCAGCTTCAACTGCCCCATTCATCTTTGGACGATACGGAGAAGAGTTGTGATGCTTAATCTTGAACTGCGTACAGAGATCAGTAATCATAGTGTTGTTCAGATTAGAGCCATTGTCAGTGATAATCCTTTCAGGGATACCATACCTACATATGAGATTATTCTTAATGAACCGAGCCACAACATTCTTAGTCACAGATGCAAATGAAGCTGCCTCTACCCACTTCGTGAAGTAATCAATAGCAACCAGGATGAAACGATGCTCATTAGAAGCAGTAGGCTTGATCTCACCAATCATATCAATGCCCCTCATGGCAAAGGGCCAAGGAGCAGTCAACACATTCAATGGAGATGGAGGTACATGTACTTTATCAGCATAGATTTGACATTTGTGACATGTTCTGGAGTGTTGATAGCAATCAGCTTCCATGGTAGACCAATAGTAACCTGCTCTCAAAATCTTCTTTGCCATGGTATGACCACTAGAATGAGTGCCAAAGGTCCCATCATGCATCTCTTCCATAATTTCTGTAGCTTCCTTCTTATCCACACAACGAAGCATAGTTGAATCATGATTACGCTTATACAGAATGCCATTACTCAGAAAGAACTTAGCAGAAAACCTTCTCAGGAACTTCCTATCTCTGACAGATGCCCCTTCAGGGAACTCCTGAGCTTCAAGATAGTTTTTCACTTCATAGAACCAAGGCTTCTCCTCTGCCCCTTCAGTGTCAATCTCATTGCAGTATGCAGGCTTCTCAAATCTATCAATGGTAATCTTGGGAGCTTCATCATTCCAGCTGATCTCAAACATAGATGCCATGGTGGCCAATGCGTCTGCCAACTGATTCTCTCTTCGTGGAATATGTCCAAAAGTAATCACTTTGAAATGTGGGATCAAAGACAACACATGTTCTCTGTAAGGAATGAGATTATCAGGCTTTGTATCCCAATCTCCTTTAATCTGACTTACTACCAGAGCTGAATCTCCATACACCTCAAGGAACTGAATCTTCATATCAATAGCAACTTGCATACCCATGATACATGCCTCATACTCAGCCATGTTATTGGTACAATAGAAACAAAGTCTGGCAGTAATCGGGGTATGACAACCTTCAGGGGAACTAATCACAACACCAACACCATTACCATGTGCATTGGAGGCACCATCAAAAACCATAGTCCATCAGGATCCTTGTTCAGGTCCGTCATATTGTCCAGGTTCTTTGGTAACAGACATAATGTCTTCATCAAGGAACTCAAAATTCATTGACTGGTAATCACCTACTGCTTGATGAGCCAAATGATCAGCAACAACACTCCCCTTAATGGCCTTCTGAGTAGTATACTGTATATCATATTCCGTCAAGATCATTTGCCATCTTGCAATTCTTCCGGAGAGAGCAGGTTTCTCAAATATGTACTTGATTGGATCCATCTTCGCAATCAACAAGGTAGTATGGGTCAACATATACTGTCTTAGTCGGCGAGCAGCCCATGCCAAAGCGCAGCAAGTTTTCTCGAGCAGTGAGTATCTTGTTTCACAGTCGGTAAACTTTTTGCTAAGGTAGTATATTGCCTGCTCTTTTCGACCAGACTCGTCATGTTGCCCCAATACACACCCCATTGAGTTGTCTAATACTGTTAAATACATAATCAAGGGTCTTCCATCAACTGGTGGCATTAAAATTGGAGGTTCTAGCAAATATCTCTTAATTTCATCAAAGGCAGTCTGGCACTCATCATTCCATTCCATCACCTGATCTTTCTTCAACAACTTGAAGATTGGCTCACAGATGGTAGTTAATTGGGGAATAAATCTTGCAATGTAGTTCAATCGTCCCAAGAAACCTCTAACCTCCTTCTCAGTACGGGGAGCTGGCATCTCTCGTATAGCTTTCACTTTTGCAGGATCCACTTCAATACCTTTTCCACTGACAATGAAACCCAGGAGCTTTCCAGATCTAACTCCAAAAGTACACTTGTTTGGATTTAATCTCAACCTGTATTTCTTCAACCTCTCAAACAACTTGTGCAGATGATCAAGATGTTGTTCTTCATTCTGAGACCTGGCTATCATATCATCCACATATACCTCTATCTCATGATGAATCATATCATGAAACAAAGCCACCATAGCACGCTGATATGTTGCCCCTGCATTCTTCAAACCAAATGGCATTACCTTATAGCAAAAGGTGCCCCACTGTGTCACAAATGTAGTCTTCTTCATATCTTCAGGTGCCATCTTGATTTGATTGTAACCAGAGAAACCATCCATAAAAGAGAATACCTTATGCTGAGCAGTGTTGTCTACCAGAATATCAATATGAGGAAGTGGAAAGTCATCTTTAGGGCTAGCCTTGTTCAGATCTCTGTAGTCTACACACATACGTACCTTACCCTCTTTCTTAGGAACTGGTACCACATTTGCAACCCACTGAGGATAAGAAGTTACGGCCAAGAACCCTGCATTGAACTGTTTCATTACCTCTGCTTTGATCTTTTCTGACATTTCAGGACGCATACGACGAACCTTCTGCTTCTTTGGACGACAATCTTCTTTCACTGGCAAACGGTGAACCACAATGTCTGTATCCAACCCTGGCATATCTTCATAAGACCAAGCAAAGATCTCCACATAGTCACGTAGCATCTGAATCAACCTGCTCTTGACACTGTCCTCTAAATCAGCCCCTATCTGGACCTCTTTTCTGTTTTCTTCAGTTCCCAGATTCACAACTTCGACTGGCTCTTCATGTGGCTGTATAGCTTTCTCTTCTTGTTGTAACAACCTAGCAAGCCCTACAGGTATTTCACAATCGTCCTCGTTTCCGTCTTCAGTTTGATAGATCGGATTCTCGAAATTGTAATTGGCAATAGTAGAACTGTTATCAACTGGATCTAGAGTGGATGAGGATCTGCATTTTAGTGACGTGGGTGTGTGTAAGAACACATAGCTGATAAAGAAAAAATAAAAGAAAAAGAAAGACAAGGAACACAATATTTACGAAAACGAAACGTCCACTGATTTTATGGAATGAAGTATGCAAATGAAATGACAACCCGTAACAAGCACACCATTGTGCCCCGGGTAAGGCACATGGCTTGAAAGTTTTAATTGTTCCAGAAATTATAAATTTAAAAACATAACACAGTAATAGTATTTACTCCTGACTAAAGGAGATAGGGATAACATCTTCAGCTGTCCAATTATTGAGTCCAGCACCCACAGTAGGAAAAATCCATGCCTCCAAGTTGTAGTCTTCATCTTGATCTCCCACAGCATTGATAACCCCTTGATTGGTGATACGAACAGCACGAGCACGACGAACAGCCTTCTGGGACTCTGCAGTGAAACCCAAACCAAACTTGTCAGACTTGTATGGAATATCAGGAAGCTGACCCCAAATAGTACAACCACCTTCTTCCACCACAGCTTTTGCATCATTGAGGAAGGCCATTGCCATTGTTGGAGGGTTTCTGATGACCACAGGAACCTTCTTCACAGCAGGAGGAGTCACACAATCCTTAACAGCCCAGGGAACCACTTCAAATGACTGACATGGAGTTTCAATGTATTCACCTTCTACTTCCAGATACTTGAAAGTGTTTACATGGCTGACAAAGTATTCTTCCTCTCCAAAGACAGTAACAACTTTTCCATTCACCGGATATCTCAACTTTTGATGTAATGTGGAGGTCACAGCACCTGCCCCATGGATCCAGGGACGACCAAGCAGACATGAGTACGAAGGACGAATATCCATCACATAGAATGTAGCAGTGAACACCTGAGAGCCAACCTTGATTGGAAGATCAATTTCCCCATGCACTACTCTTCTAGAACCATCAAAAGCCTTTACCACAATATTACTGGGCTTCAATACCGTATCTTCAGGACTCAGCTTGTTCAGGACTTCCTTAGGCAACACATTCAGAGAGGAACCATTGTCTATCAGCACATGAGACAGGGTAGTGCCCCTGCATTCAATTGAAATATGCAAGACCCTGTTATGATCCCTCTTGGCAGGGGTCAAGTCAGCATCAGAAAATCCTAACCCGTTGTCATAGGTCAGGTGAGCAACACAATTCTCAAACTGGTCCACGGAAATTGCACTGGGTACATGAGCCATCTTTAGAAACTTGATCAATGACTTGGCATGAGCCTCAGAACATAATAACAGGGAGAGCATAGAAATCTTTGAGGGAGTATGCCGCAGCTGATCAACAATATCATAATCACTCTTGCGAATGATTTTCAATACTTCTTCCATCTGCTTAGAGAGGTCATCAGCAGCTGGCACATCAGTAGATACAGGCTCAATAACAGGACCCTTGCCCCGAGCGTCAGTGGTGGAAGTAACAGCAGGAGTAACTGCACTCTTAGAAGCAACTGGAGGAGAGAAGACTCTTCCACTACGAGTGATCTTGCTAGATCCAGCAATATTATCAATGTCAACAGGCATATCAGGTAAAGGCTCCTGCTTGACACCATGGATGTAAACATCAGACCCATAGTGCCAAGGCACAGCTTTGTCAGATGTATAAGGGATAGGACCAGGAGTGGTAATGATCAGAGGAGCTACTCTGGCTTCAGCGACAACTTTCACAGAACCTTCAGCAGTAATCTTGATTGGGCCCTGACGAGTGATTTTAATGGGACCCTTTGAAGTGATTCTTAGTGGTACTTTGTCAACCATGTCAACCTCTTCAATCTTCTTACCCTGAGTCAGATGATCCATCATACTTTCTACAGATGCTGGTCTTCTTTCAAACACTATAGTATATTTATCCATGAGACGTTGAATCCCATCTCTCAAAATGAAGCAACTATCCGGCTTATAGGTACAATATAGACAATCTTCATGACAACCTGGAAAGATCCCAGCTTGTACTAACCTCTTTTTGATAACAGACAATGGTGTGCTCAACTCCATAACTGAATAGACATGCAGATCTTCATCAATATCTTCATCAATGGCGTTGACAGTCTTCTCGTGATTTGGCATTGGAGCTGTAATCACATTTGGAGTACCTGGTGGGTCAAACTCAATTTCTCCAGCATCAATCATATCCTGAATTTTGTTCTTCAAGACCCAGCAGTTATTAGTATCATGTCCTGGACAGTTTGAATGATATGCACATCGTGCATTGGGGTTGTACTTGGGAGAGGTAACATTGGGATTCTGAGGAGCCTCCCTCAGGGTAATAAGTTCAGCCTTCAACAAGTGTTGCAATGCCTGAGCCATTGACATGTTGATCTTCGTGAACTGTCTTCTAGCCCTCTGTTGGTTGCCTTGAGGCTGCTCTGTTGTTGCAGGAGTTGGATTTGAAATATGAACTGCACTAACGGACTGATGCCTTCTGTTACGATCAGGCTGACCATACACAGCATTAGATTCTTTCTTCCCAGTGGGAGGCTTCTTTGCAGCACCTGATGAAGAAGTGCCCACTTGGATCTTACCACTCTTGATACCATTCTCTACTCGCTCTCCTGTCATGATCAACTCAGTGAAGCCAGATGATGAGCTTCCAATGAGATGACTGTAAAACGGACCATTCAGCGTACACATGAACATATCAACCAACTCCCTATCAGTCAAAGGGGGTTGAACTCTTCCAGCTAAGTCTCTCCACTTCTGAGCATACTCCTTAAAGCTTTCTTTGGCACCCATAGACATGCTTTGAAGCTGCATGCGAGTGGGGGCTAAGTCAGCATTGTATTGATACTGCTTGTAGAAAGCTTCAGCAAGGTCATTCCAATCTCTGATGTTGACACTCTCCAACTGATAATACCACTCTAGCTGAGCTCCAGATAAACTCTCTTGAAAGAAATGGATCCACAACTTTTTATCAGCAGTGTGGGGTTGCATTCTTCTGACATAAGATCTCAGATGCAATTTGGGACAAGAGACCCCATCATAGACAACAAATGTAGGAACTTTGAACCCAATGGGTATGACCACCCCAGATATCAAGCTCAAATCCTCAAAATCCAGCCCAGATGATTTCTGTAATTCCATAGCATCCATTCTATCCACCAGCATCTTGAATTTGTCTTCGTTAGGCTCATGGTAGTAGTTAGCCTCAGAATCAGAGTCCCCCATAGTGTTGTGGAGACTGCCTCTCTCCTGCTCAGATTCTTCAGATTCATAGTATTCAACATGTTCCTTGGTCTTGACAGGACCTTTGAACCTTCTTCCCATGTTGAGCAACCCAGCAGACCTTCTAGCCTTCTTAGTCTTCTTGGCCAGCAGTGTCTTCAATTCATCCTGCCCCTTGGATAGGTTCAGGATCAGCTCTTGGAACTGTGCGTTCTGTGCCTGGAGATCCTTAACTGATTGTTCAAGAGCCATTGCTGAAATAAACAGCGAGAAGATGAGAAACCTGTGCACAATTATAAACCTGTGATGCAATGATATGGGAATGCATATGCAATGTTTTCAAGGACCGCAGGATTTAAATTTGCTTAAACGAACAAGAAAGTAACTTTTTATTAGTAATAACTTGTTTTGCCTTTTAGGCTTACAAAAAATGAAAACGAAATAAGTACAAAAGATGGGGTTTTAAGTCTCCCATGGACGTTTCCTCTTGGTGTTGAGGTATGAGTTGAGGTTTCGTTCCTCATGAAGTAGCTTTGTTAGCTCTAGGATCCTTGCTTGGCTTGCTTTGTAATGAGCCTCGAAAGTATCCCTTTGCTTTTTCAGTTGGATCCATGATCTCTGCAAGTCTTCCATATCAGTAGGCACGTCTGGGTGAAGGATGGTATAAGCTGTGTCTCCTTCAGCAACAGGTTCCATGGTAACTGGTAGGATGGCAGGATATGGCATCATGAGTGTCTGAGCACGAAATCGTACCCATCTGAGATAAGCCTCCATAGGAATGGTGTATTTAGGCTCCAGTGTCTTGCTGTCAATCCTGCTTACCTTTCCCCAAGCTCGTATGAATCTCTGACGGTAACCCTGAAGATCGTTGTCGTAGTCAAACACAATGCCCTGAATCAACATGTCATGTGGACCATCGCTCCGGGCGTAACCAAACTGTCGTAAAGCTAGAGATGGGTTGTAGGTGATGCCTCCTCTTATGCCTAGAAGTGGCACATTAGGAAACTCCCCACAACGGTCAATGATGGTGACATTCTCCATAGATCTGGAGCACCAATGGATGTCTGAGTGAGAGAGTGACATGATCCTCTTGGACCATCTGAACCCTTGCTCATTCTTCATTACTGAGCGAGGAAGGTGAGAAATAAACCACCTAGAAAGTAAAGGTATGCAGCACATCAAAGTTCCTCTTGCCCTTGTAGTACGGGTGTGAAGAGAATGTAGGATGTCTCCAAGTAAGGTAGACACTGGATTGTGACTCAGGAATATGTTGATGGCATGAACGTCTATGAACTGATCAGGATTGGGGAACAACACTAAGCCGTAAATCAATAAGGCTAAGATCTCCTCAAAAGCATCGTAACTCATAGCCTTCAAGAACATTTGAGCTTTATCCACTAATACCTTGGCAAGAATACCTTTAACTCCACTTCTCGTCTCTAGAACAATGTCAGACTTCTTCAGATGTAGAGCTGCGGCAATAACTTCTGGTTTAAGCTCCTTCTCTAAGCCTGTGAATGGCTTCTGATCAAGAACAGGTATACCCAGAAGTTTAGAGAACTCCTCCATGGTTGGAACCAGCTGATAATCAGGAAATGTAAAGCAATGGTGCTTAGGGTCAAAGAACTGAAACAGCACACTCATCATGTCTTCACTGAACCCTGAAGTAACTAGATCCAATAAGTGACCATGTCTCTCGTTGAACTGGGAATGATCAGGCACTAGGGAAACCAACTCCCTGAGCTTAGCAGGTATCCCTACAAAGTTGATCCTGATGGTGTTTCTACGAGCAGAAGCCATGACCTGCAACAAAGAACAAAGATAGATCCTTTGGTCCTTGAAATGGTTAGGGAAAATGATATGCTTATGATGCATGATGATGTCATGATGTTATGTTCAATCACAAACATGTGGCACACACAAACAAGTCACACAATTGCCCTAGGTTTAAAGGCTTGCATGAGGTTTAAAGGTAAGTACCCTCCCCTGAAGTTAGATGGTTCATCCTGTCCTACAAAAGTAACCGGGTTCTAAGGGATCTCAATATCATTGATCCTTCACAAGGGTGGTTGATCAGAAGGCAACTTATTTGCCAACCAAAACCCTCCAAGTTTAAGATCTCAATGAGCGTAGTATCGAGTGTCAACCAACTTCAGTCTACACCAAAGCCGGTTACCTCACTACTTTCTAAAGGCCAAGATGAGTTAACTAGGGTTCTAAAAGTCAGTTAGTGCATTGACAACATATGGCAGCCTCAATATTATCCTCAACTTGACTTAAGGAATATAAGCACCAACCAAGAAGTCGCACTAACTATGGCCACCAGATCAACCGTATCGATATACGTCGTACAGTTTCCTTGGTCTATTGCCATTTACCTAAGGTACACTAGATCCGGGTTAGGACCTTTCACACATAAGAGCACCCCAACAATATAATAATAAAGCAAACAAGGCAAACAATTTAAAGTGATCTTAATTCCTAAGGGTACCCCTCTTAAATAGATCCCCAGCAGAGTCGCCAGTTCTGTAACACGGTGGGAGAACTGACTTTAAACAAGGTTGCGGATAGCAAGAGTCGCCACCGACTTTTATTTTATCCATAAGGAAAGGTTATAAAAGAACAGGAAAGACCTTAGAGAATATTTTGGGTCCGGGGGGTAGGTTATGAAAAGGGAAGGTGTTAGCACCCTTTTCATCCATGGTTATCCATGGGCTCTTAGGTACTTAAGCTCACTTTTGAATTGTTTTGAAAGTGTAGTGTGTGAATAGAAAATTTTCAGAATAGTTAATAAATAATCCATGTAAGGATGTGTTAAGAACTTGTTTGAAAACTTGTTGAAAATTTGTTTAAGTGTGAAACAATTTTGAAGTGAGCAAGCACCTAGGAGTAACCTACCCTAATGTTTAAAGGTCTTTCTTATTCTTTATCCTTTCCTTAGTAAGACTATCCCTACTAAAATGGAGTAGGTAGTCCTTACTTTGGATGTTAAGGGACATATGAGGGACAATTTGACTTTGAAGGCCATTGTGGGATGTAATAAGCACATATAAGGGACCATCATCATTTTTCGAAAGGGACTCGATTCGTAAAGGCAACCATAAGGGACTTTGATGATTTTTCCATTTGAGGGACTTGCTTTATACACCCCACTTAACCATTATTCGTAGGCAACTTGAGGGATATCCTTAGGAAGTGAGACGGCGATTAAAATCGACATACGTGTGTGACGTGTTTATTTTAATTATCTTTATTTAAAAGTGATCTAAATTTATTTTAATATTACATACATGTTGTTACACTCCCTAATTACTAACCATAATAATAATTAAATAATTAAACAACTTTACATCCAAGAAACAATTACAAAATAATAAGCAAAATAATTAAATAGCAAAGATAAATAAAATATAAATAAGCAATAAATAATAAAGGGGGTTAATTCTAAGTTTACTCGGCAAGACATCGCATCTTGTGCCTACGTATCCTTACGGGAGTGGAATCAGAGTAATCGTAGTTCCCCTCAATAGGGAGGTTAGAAACTTCTTGACTGTGGTCAAGGTCTCAAGGGGAATAAACGCATCTTAAGGACACGCTTACGTGGAGTGTAGAAACTCCAAATCTCTACGTTGAAATGTTAAGTTGTAATTAGGGTTAAATTAGGGATTCCACGGCGGGAAACCCTAAAATGAGCGCGGCGGCTCTTTGACCTAATGCTAAGGGTAAAATTGTAATTTTGCCTGCGGCGAGGCATTTGTGAAAATTAGGGTTTGTAGTTTGTAGTTTTGAGGATTTGAAATTGAATGTGTGAAGTTTTACGGACTATTGGCGCGGCGGCCAAACAGTTAGACCTAACCTTCGGATGTGTGCAATGTGACAGAAATAATAGTAAACGCGTGAGATAATTGAATCATGCAAACAGAGAGATAATGTCATAATTTAAACCATGCAAGCAGAAATTTAAAGGCAGAATTTAAAGAGCGATTGTTAAGTTCGCGAGGTTACATGAGAGGAGCAGATACAATATGATAATGAAATTTGAATTGAACAATAATAAAATAAAATAAATAACGGTTCTAGTTATTATTTAAAAAAAAAGATTTTAGTTATTATTTTAAATTTATCTAAAAAAAAGTTTTTCTTAAAAATAATAGGTTTTCATATTAATTTGGAAAAGATGTTAATGTTATTTATTTTAAAAAACAGATTTTTATATTATAACAAATTTTAATAAATTAATGATAACAATAATAATAATAATGGTAATAATAATGATAATAATGATAATAATAATAAATAATGATAATAATAATAATAATAATAATAATAATAATAATAATAATAATAATAATAATAATAATAATAATAATAATAATAATAATAATAAAGCAATAATGAATTTTAAATGTGCCAAATAACCCAACAATGTTGCTAACGCAGAAATGCGCTCATCGCAACCAGATCTAAATCGGACGAAACAAAATTTATCGCAAAGAAAAAGAAATTAAGCAAAAAATAGTATTATTGCTCACACAAAAATGCGATCATCGCAACCAGATCGAACTAACACAAATGTCACGCGTCATGCACACAAATGTGCAAACATCGTATCGACATAATTCGATCAAAAATCTTATATATATAAACTCTAACAATTTAAAAATTATATATATATAAACGTAACAGTAATAGATAAAGAAAAAGAAATAACGGTAATAGATGAAGAAAAAGAAATAACGGTAAAAGATGAAGAAAAAGAAACAACAGTAATAGATGAAGGAAAAGAAATAACGGTAAACGATGAAGAAAAAGAAACAATAGTAATGGATGAAGAAGAAAACTAAATAACGGCAAACGGCACTCACTCCTCTTAGGTTTTTTTCATTCTCCTCCTTTTTTCCAACAAGGCGACACATGTATATATAGGGAACAAATTAGGGTTAACACCAAATTGTCAATAATGTCCCTAAAGCCCATTTTAAAGCCCAAACTAAATAATTAGTTAAGAAAAAAATAAAATTTAAATAATTTAAAATAATTAAAATAAACTTAAAATAAAAACTAATAATCCTATTGATTCCTAAAATAAAAAATATTATAAAAAGAACAAAATTTTTTTCAATATTTTTTATTTTATGATTTTTTGGATATTTTTATGAATAATTTAGAAAAAAGTGAAAAAAAATAATATTTTAAAAAATGATTTAATTAAAATACGAAAATAATAATTAAATAATAATAAAAAACTATTTTTGTTATTTTTTTTAATGAAAGATAGAAAAATTTAGAGTAAAAATAATAAAAAACAAAAAAAAAGTGACAAAGGTGAGATTCGAACTCTCAACCTCTCACACTCATAACTCCTTACACATGTCCTCCTGCCAATTGTGCCATTTTTACTTTTTAGAAAAAAAATGCATGCCATATGATATTTACCTGCAAAAAGTCAAACGACTACACAAATTTGTTAGTAATTGATTAAATGCAATGAAATGCGACGACAAATCTTAGGGCAAAATTTGGGGTATTACAGTTATTATGATAATATTTCTCACCCAACCTCTCTTTGATGTTGGCAAAAAAAATCATGAAGTTTGACTTTGGTTTGACCACAGTTGACCTCAATTTGACCTTTTAACTGCATTGACTACTTTTGACTTATCTGATCATCTGACTGAGCAAACTTTTGAGAAAAGTCTTGAAACTTGACATGGGGGTTCTTATACACATATAAGATGTTATGAAGCTCACTTGAAGTCTTGGAAGTCCATTTAGCCTGATTAAAGTCAAAACCCTAGTTTTGGATGCACTGCTTAGGAGGTGCATTGTCTGAGGGAATTGTCAACTCTTCTGACCAATTGTGAATTTTGTGAACCTTGTGAACCTTCTTGGAACACAAAGTCTTGTATTGTGAGGGCAAATTTTGGGGTGCAACAGTACCGTTGTACGATAACCGTGCAGTGCCAATGGCAGCATCTCATGCCAATCCTTGTAGGTCACAACCATCTTCTGTACAATCTTCTTAATATTCTTGTTAGCCGCTTCAACGACGCCATTCATCTTCGGCCGGTAAGGAGATGAGTTGTGGTGTTCAATCTTGAAACTCTGGCACAACTCCTTCATCATCTTGTTATTCAGATTCGAACCATTATCAGTAATGATCCGCTCGGGAATTTCGTAACGACAGATGATGTCCCTCTTTATGAATTTAGCCACCACCTGCTTGGTCACATTAGCATATGAGGCTGCCTCCACCCACTTGGTGAAGTAGTCGATAGCTACTAGAATGAAGCGATGACTGTTAGATGCAGTGGGCTCGATCTTGCCTATCATGTCGATGCCCCACATGGAGAACGGCCACGGGGAGGACATGACATTCAACGGGCACGGCGACACGTGAATCTTATCAGCATAAATCTGGCATTTATGACATCTCTTCGCGAATTTAAAGCAATCTGACTCCATCGTCAGCCAGTAATATCCTGCTCTCAGGATCTTTCTCGTCATAGCATGCCCGCCGGCGTGCGTACCAAATGTGCCTTCATGGACTTCTTCCATGAGCATACTTGCTTCTTTCTCATCTACACATCTGAGTAACACGAGATCGTGGTTTCTCTTATACAAAACTCCATCAGGATTGAGATGAAAATTTCCGGACAGCCTCCTCAGAGTCTTCTTATCCTAGGTTGACGCTCCCACGGGATATTCCTTAGTCATAAGGAAAGTCTGGATATCATGGAACCATGGCTTGCCATCGGCGGCTTCCTCGATTGCAAAGACGAACGCAGGTCTATCAAGACGAGAAAGGACAATTCTTGGAGCTTCATTCCAAAAATTGACTTTATACATCGAAGCCAACGTGGCTAAGGCATCAGCCATCTGATTTTCCGCTCTGGGCACATGATGGAGTTCCACTCGATCGAAGAACGGAAGTAGCCTTCTGGCATAGTTCATGTACGACACCAAATTCGATTGACGAGTCTCCCACTCCCCTATAATCTGGTTGATCATAAGTGCCGAGTCACCATATACATCTAGGTTCTTGATTCTCAAATCAATCGCTTCTTCTAGACCCATGATGCATGCTTCGTACTCCGCTTCGTTATTGGTGACCGGAAACGTCAGTCTCGCAGTGAATGGGATGTGGGATCCGTGGGGAGTCGTGATGATCGCCCCAATGCCACTTCCATAAGAATTGACCGCCCTGTCAAATATCAATTTCCATTAGGATTTCCTATCTGGCCCCTCATCGGGCAACGGTTCATCGCAATCTTTCGCTTTAAGAAACATGATATCCTCATCAGGGAATTCAAATTTCATCGGCTGATAATCCTCGATCGGCTGTTCGGCAAGGTATTCAGACAATACGCTACCCTTGATGGCCTTCTGGGAAACGTACTGAATGTCATATTCCGTCAACACCATTTGCCATCTAGCAATCCTGCCCGAAAGCGCTTGCTTCTTGAAGACGTACTTGATCGGATCCATCTTCGAAATTAGCATGGTGGTGTGATTGAGCGTGTACCGTCGTAAACGTTTGGCAGCCCAGGCTAGTGCACAACACGTCTTCTCCAGCATTGAGTAACGAGATTCACAATCTGTGAACTTTTTACTCAGGTAGTAAATGGCATGCTCCTTTCTGCCCGTCTCGTCGTGCTGACCGAGAACACACCCCATACTATTCTCAAGAACTGTCAAGTACATGATTAAGGGTCGTCCGGCCACTGGGGGTATCAAGATTGGAGGTTCCTGTAGATACTGTTTTATCTTATCAAATGCCTTCTGGCAATCCTCGTTCCAGATAATCGCCTGATCTTTCTTTAACAGTTTGAACATCGGTTCACACGTAGCCGTGAGCTGAGAAATAAACCTTGCAATGTAGTTTATTCTGCCCAGGAAACCACGAACTTCTTTTTCAGTTTTTGGCGTTGGCATTTCTTGTATTGCTTTTATTTTTGCAGGATCAACCTCGATGCCTCTTTCGCTCACGATAAACCCCAGTAGCTTTCCGGACCGTACTCCGAAAGTACACTTGTTAGGATTTAGCCTCAACCTGAACTTCCTAAGCCTCTCAAAAAGCTTCAGCAAATTGACCAGATGTCCCTCCTCTGTTTGGGACTTCGCAATCATGTCATCAACATAGACTTCAATCTCATGATGAATCATATCATCAAACAAAGTGACCATTGCTCGTTGGTAAGTGGCCTCTGCGTTCTTCAGACCGAAAGGCATTACCTTGTAGCAAAATGTTCCCCAAGGTGTAATAAACGTAGTTTTCTCCATGTCCTCCGGCGCCATCTTGATCTGGTTGTAGCCGGAGAAGCCATCCATGAACGAAAATACGGAGAACTGAGTTGTATTGTCGACCAACACATCAATATGAGGCAGCGGGAAATCATCTTTAGGGCTCGCCCTATTCAAATCCCGGTAATCGACGCACATTCGCACCTTACCGTCCTTCTTCGGTACAGGCACTATGTTGGCGACCCACGGAGGGTAAGTAGTGACCGCTAAGAAGCCAGCATCAAGCTGCTTCTGCACTTCTTCTTTGATCTTAACGGCCATATCTGGTCGCATCCTTCTAAGATTCTGCTTAACGGGAGGACAATCTTCTCGCAGCGGCAAGTGATGGACCACGATGTCAGTGTCAAGTCCGGGCATATCTTCGTATGACCAAGCAAATATGTCACTATACTCTCTCAGCATCTCGACTAATCTCTGCTTGACATCACTCTGCAATGCAGCCCCTATCCTGACGTTCCTGACCAGTTCCTCAGAACCCAGATTCACAATCTCGATCTCTTCTTCGTGAGGCAGAATAATTTTCTCTTCTTGTTTCAACAAGCGGTCCAACTCTTCGGGAAGGTCTTCTTCTTTATCAATCTCTTCTTTGGCTTGATAGATCGGGTAATCGAAGTCGAAGTGAGTCGTAGAAGGTCCAGAGTCGATGTCATCTGCTATGTGGATCCTGCAATAACAAGGGTTAAGCTTAAAACATGGATATGAAGGTTAGCACAAACCCCATTGCCATTTTGTTGTTTTTCAAAACAAATATAAAACAGGAATAACAGAGATCACAATATTTGAATACGAAGAGAAACGCCTTTTAATTTATTGATAAAATGCATGTACATAATCAAACAAGGCCCTGACAATAAAACCACTATGCCCCGGGTAGGACATAGGGTTGTACAATGATTGGAAAAAGTAAATCATTACTCTTTGCTTATCATCTGGATGATATCCTTGACGGACCAATTGTTGAGGCTCTCGCCTGGCTTGCTTGGCTGGATCCAAGAGTCTAAGTCACAGTCGTTATCTCTGCTGTCTTCAGACACCGCGTTGACGCTTTCAAATATCACCCCGCCGCTAGTAAACTGGATCGGCCCTTTACCTCGTGACGCACTGCTAGAAGAGGAGGCTTCAGCTCCAGGAGAATATCCCAACCCGAACTTGTCTTGCTTGTTAGGTATCTCTAAAATTCGCCCCCAGCCTGGGGTAGATCCGGCTTGAACAACAGCCCGGGCTTCCTTGAAGGAAGAGAGAGTCATCTCTGGCTTTTCAGTGACCACAGGAGCTACGTCCTTGACTTTAACAGCTTCGAACGCTTGGCATAGGGTTTCGTGGATTTCCCCATCCATCTCAACATACTTGAAGGACGACAAATGGCTCACCATTATGTCTTCCTCGCCGCAAACGGTCACGATGCTACCTCCGACAGCATACTTGAGTTTCTGGTGCAACGTGAAGGTTATGGCACCCGCATAATGGATCCATGGACGGCCCAAGAGACAGCTGTAGGCAGGCATGATGTCCATAATGTAAAAAATTGCGTCGAATGTTTCCGGACCGACTTGGATTGGCAACGTCACCTCCCCGAAAACATGGCGTTTGGTTCCATCGAACGCTTTCACAACCAGATCACTGGGTGTGCAAATCACTCCGCGAGTATCTAACTTCATCAATGCCTTCTTCGGAAGAACATTGAGCGATGACCCTGTGTCTACCAACACGTGAGACATAATCGTTCCCCTACACTCTATCGAGATGTGCAGAGCGCTATTGTGGTTCCTTCCCTTCGGCGTCAGCTCTAGGTCCAGCATTCACGTGGGCTACGACCTCTTCCAACTGGTTTACCGATATTTCCTGCGGTACATATGCGGCGTTCAACACCTTCAGCAGTGCATTGCAGTGTGCTTCAGAACACAGCAACAAGTTCAGGATGGAAATCTTTGAGGGTGTTTGATGGAGATGATCCACGATCTTGTAGTCACTCTTTTTAATCAACCTCATAAATTCCTCGGCGTCTTTAACAAGTAAGTCTTTCTCTACCCCACGAGGGGTTTCTTCAACGACTTTACTCTTTCCTTTATCAGTTACATCGGCTTTGTCCGCTTTATCCGCCACGACCTTAGATGGTGCAAACACTCTTCCACTGCGAGTAATTCCGCTAACGCCCGCTAGGTTCTCCACAGACGACCCGAACGGTTCTAGTTCCAACTTCTGTCCGTTGCAGTAGACATCTGCCCCGTAATGCCATGGGCCAGCATTAGTGCTTTCGAACGGTATTGGCCCAGCTTTGGTGATGGTAATCGTGGGCGGTCTGGGTGCAGAAATAGTTATCGTCTGGCGAGGGATGGTGATGGTGGCAACCTCATCATCTTGCTTCAGCATTACCTCTCCCGATTCGATTTCGGCCCTTCGGCTAAATTGCAGGATTCCTTCAGTCATCAGACTTTGAATCCCCTCTAGCAACTGTTCACATCCATCAGGGCTTGTCGCACATCCCATACACAGCTCTCCGCAACCTGGAAAGAAACCTCTTTTCATCAGCTTAGCTTTAACGAAGCCAAGCGGTGTCTTCAGATCTCTGACGTCAGTCAACAAATCCAAACTCTCGTCTTCAATAATGGCGTTTACTCCACCTCCCCTATGATTCGGCATAGGGTTCTTCGTGACGTTTGGCACATTATCGGAGAAGTTGATGATCTTAGCGTCCACCATGTCCTGCACCTTGTGCTTGAAGGCTTTGCAGTTTTCTATCGTGTGGTCTGGTGCCCCTGAGTGAAACTCATAAGTCGCATTCGCATCATAACCTGACGGAGGTGCCCCTGTCAAGGGAGCCAGGGTTCTCTTCTGGATCAACTGTAGCTGAAGCAAAGTCTGTAACAGCTGTGCGTACGACATGGGCGGTGTCTCGAGGTGACGGCTCGACAGAGGTGCCCGATTCTGGTACTTTCTGTACCCTTGTTGATTCGGCTGCTGCTGCTGCTGCTGTGGCTGTTGAACTGCCGGGATAGTTATGCTGGCCACCTGTTGGTGAGGGCCCTTACCCTTCCTTCGAGCGTTGGTCACGGTGCTCGTTTCTCCTTCCCGTCTTTTGCCACAATAAGGTTTCTTGCCTCCTCCAGCTGAGGATGAATCACCTTGAATTTTCCCCAGTTTGATCCCATTTTCGATGTGTTCACCCGTGATAATGAGATCTGAGAAGGTTCCAGACATACCGCTGACCAATTTCTCATAATAAACCCCTGGGAGGGTGGCTACGAACATTTGCACAAGCTCACGTTCAACCATCGGCGGCTGAACTCTGGCTGCCAATTCACGCCACCGCTGGGCGTATTCCTTGAACCCTTCGTTGTTCCTTTGCGACAGATTCTGCAGTTGGACTCGGTTCGGAGCCAAGTCACTGTTATATTGGTAGTGGTGCACAAATGCTTCAGCAAGGTCCTTCCACGTGCGCACACTGGTAGGTTCGAGACTCATGTACCATTCGAGGGAGGGTCCGGACAGACTGTCCTGAAAGAAGTGCATCAGCAACTTCTCGTCCTCAGAGTGAGCGGACATTTTCCTGTAATATGATCTCAGGTGGACGCGAGGGCAAGTGGTGCCCTTGTACTTTTCAAAGTCAGGTACCTTGAACTTGGGAGGCACCTTGAAATCAGCAATCAGTCCCAACTTGGACATATCAACACCCATGGTGTCCTAGTTCTCGATATTCCTCATCTTGTCCTTGAGTATCTTGAACCTTAGCCGCGCTTCAGCAGTCAGCTCCCCTTCAGCACCTCTCTGCGAGAACACATCGTCCTAACGATCTTCCAACCACGGTTGAGGCCTGAACAGATTCCCAACACCTGCATTGCCGTTGCCCAACCCAACATTGACGTTAGCTTCAAAATTCCCATTACAGACGCCTGTCGTACTGCCGTTGAGTCCCATGTTAGCTATCACATTGCCGTTGGCACTGCCATTCCCCCCGGTCACGGGGACGCCATTCTGAGGAGTTTCAACAAGCGGAGGGGTAGGCACGGTCCCGCCATGGAGTACGCCATTGCTATCGACCCTTGAAATCAGAGGCTGAACCAAGGTTCTGAGCTGATCCTGGCCATTGGCGACTGCTTGCATGAGCTCCATGAAGCGGTCCATTCTTTCGCGGAGCTCCTGAACGTCAGTTTGCACTTGCTCCATGATTTTGGTGTGATTTGCTCTGGTCGGATAGTGGTGGATAGGTCTCTGATCAATCCTGGAACAACCTGAAACAACCTGGAAAACACAAAAGGGTTAGGAAAAACGACAAAGTGCTCGTCATGCAAATGCTTCATGCAAATGCAAACGTGTGTCTGTGCGTTAGGGAGATTTCCCCTGATCCTAGTGCCTGAGTGCCAGTGCTGATAATAAGAAGTCTGAGTCCAGTCATGGAAATAACATCTCATATATATGAAGAAAGCCCATTAAGGCAGTACACAACGTCAGTGAGTACAAGATGAATCAATAGCGTGACCTCAACCAACAAGACTGGTGATGGTTAGCATACAACAATGATCACAACAAAAGGATTACAAATAGTCAAGCACGGCCACGGGCGCGAAACTCTTCTAACAACCCCTTCGTTTCTGGATGATCAGGCCGAGTGAGCAACCCTTCGACGAGCAACTCTCTCTGCATAATGGTGTACTAAAGACCTTCGACCGAATCTTCCCATGCTCCTTCGCCGAAACAATCTTCTAACTTCCACTTTTTGGACTCAAACGTCAGTTTGCGCTCCTTCAGGTTAGCGAGAGCTCTGTTGAGCTGGCCTTCAGCGGCATATCTGTGAGCGGTTTCTTCATCAAACCTCTTCTCACTAGCCTTCACTTGGGTTTTCAACTTGGAGATCTGCTGCATCAGCTTATCCTCCCGCTCTTTCCTGTTGGCTAGGGAGGCCTTCCAATGTTAGTTAAACTTGGATATCCTCTGATACGCTTCGTCCAAGTGCTGCTTCTTCGTGGACAGCACATCGTTGACAGCTTTGAAGTCTCGACCCATGCGCTCACGCTCAGCTATCTGCTTAGTCAAGTCTGTCCCCAGCTGGTTCACCAGCTCGGTCTGCCTCTTGAAGGAATGAACGGCTTCGCTTCTCTCGCTTCTGAGTTGTGCCAATTCTTTCTCCAATTCCTCATTTGCCCTCTTCAATTCATCTCTCTCAGCTAACACCCGATTATGCTGCTGAATAGGCATAGTGGTAGGCTCTTCGATCACCGGAGGGCTTTCTGGCTTGGCAGGAGGAAACGGCATCCCTATAGCATCTGCTCTGGCTCTGATCCAAGTCACGTATGGACCGTAGGCCTGACTATTACTTTTCCCCAGCAATGGTTTTCCCCGCTTACTAATACCATTCCAAGCGTGCTGAAACTTAGATAACATGTCCCCCTCTAGAAGACCAGTGAGGTACAGAGATTCCTGCACCTCTTCATCCTTCGGCGGAGCTCTCAAAGCATAAGCAAACTGTCGGACCAGCAGAGATGGATTATAGTTTATACAGCCCTTCCTGCCTATCAAAGGCACGCTCGGAAACCCACTGCACCTGAAGATAATCTCGGTACCCAACCTATCTCTGTCAAACCAGTCAATATCCTCCGCTGATAGACTCATCAAGCGCTCAGACCACTCAGCTGTGGCTGCAGGCGAAGCAAAGGGACCCCTCTTGGGTAGATGACTATCAAGCCATCTATAGAGCAGGGGTACACAGCATGAAACATTCTTACCCCTTCTGTTCTCGTTTTTGTAGTGGACGGAATGGTAAACATCTCCTATCAAAGTAGGGACTGGATTCCCTGAAGTAAAGATATAGAAGGCGTCGAAGTCTACAAAGTCGGGCATATTAGGGAACATAATGATGCCATATACGCACAGAGCGAGAATGGCGTTGAACACGACCCAGCATCCATCTTTGGCGCACTGCTGAGCCTTTCCCACTAAGAACTGCAAGGAGAAACCGGGAACCTTGTTCCAACTAGACAATACCAACTCGGAGGCATCCAGATGAAGTGACGGAGCTAAACTAGCCAGATTAGGCTCATCATCCATATGAACAAAAGGCATCTGCCTCTTGATAGGCACACCTAACAAATCAGCATATTCCTCTAGTGTGGGTGCGAGAACAAAGTCCTGGAAAGTAAAGCATCTCAGCGGAGGATCGTAGAACTGCAGCAGGGCGTGCAACCCATTCAACTCAAACACAGAGGGTTTACGAACCAAGCTGAGCAGTTTGCCATAAGATTTTCTGAACTCATCTCTCACAGAATCATCTGCTAAAGAAATCAAACCAGTCAGCTGAACAACATCAGGAGCAGGGAGCTTGTAAGCCACGGTCTTCCTCAGAGAACCCATAACAATACAATAGAAGGCCAGAAATCCTGAATCGGGGGAAACGGTACCTGCAACACAGACACACGTTAATGAAATGCAAATGGGTATGCAAAGCAATGTAAAATGCAATCATGCAGCAGGAGATCGAGACAACTGCACTGTGGAGATTCTGTATCAACAGGACCATAATCCTGCTCTATCAAGAACAACCACTATATCTGATAAGAAGAAAACCCTGGTATCAGACCACAAATCTGCTCTGTCAAGAACAAACATCTGATAATAAGGACCTCTACTACAGGACCAAAACTCTGCTCTGTCAAGAACAAACATCTGGTAATAAAGACCTCTGATACGGGACCAAAACTCTGCTCTGTCAAGAACAACCATACATCTGCTGATGAGATCCTCTGATCCCAATCATAAACCTGCTCTGTCAAGAACAACTACACATCTCTGAAGATAAGGTCCTCTGATACAGGACCATAACTCTGCTCTGTCAAGAACAATCATATATCTGATGATGAGAACTTTCGGTACCAACAAAACTGATTCACTATCAAGAAAACCAGGTAGTCTGAAGGTCAAAGTTTCCTGCAACAAACCCAACCCTGCTCACAGGTATGGACCTAAACTGACACAAGTTCGGCATCCTATGCGGTCATCAGCGTCACAGACATTCAAGAGGGGTGATATGATACCCAGAAGGTGTGGCATCACTAGCTCATGAAGCGGCCTCACTCGGCTGAATCCCAAATGATCGGTCCCCAGAGTCGACAATCCTCCAAACCAACAACCCCCTCAACCCAAAGGGTTGAAAAAGAAGTCAACCGGGAGAACCTCGTCTGAGCGTGGATTTCATGAGACACTAGTGCCTGCCAAGCAAGCACGCGCCCACTAATTTCCACAACTAATGCTATGTTCACTCAAGCCTGGGTCTGGCTTCTCACTCATCAGAATGCCCCTCCACAACAGCACAGATAATCATATCATACTGAAAAATAAAGTGCGGGAAATGAAATGCGATAAATAAACACAACCCAACTAGTAATCATACAAGCGCTAGGATTGACTCTCGTAAGGGACGTTGGATCCCCAAACTGACTCGCATAAGGGACGTTGGATCCCAGGAAACTATCAAGTCCCCAGCAGAGTCGCCAGCTGTCGCTTCCGCGAAAATAAGGTACCGGCAAAACAGAAGAGTCGCCACCTTTCGTTATTTATCCCCCGAAACGGGAAATGAAACGATCGGAAAAACCTGACGAAAAGGTATAAGACAAGGTCATCGCAACCATTGTCTGGGTTCGGGAGTCGGTTACGCAAAGGGAAGGTATTAGCACCCCTCACGTCCATCGTACTCGGTGGGATCCATGCTTGTTGTGTTTACTGGACGATTTGGTTTTATCTATCTACCTATCAAGGCTGGCTTAAAAGAAAATGACTCGGCAAAGCGTCGCACTTTATGCCTACGTATTCTCATCAGAGAATGAGAAATCAGAGTCAACGTAGTTCGGCTAACTATGGGTTACGGGGAAGGAGGCTCGCCAATACGTCAAAATTGTGCCTACGTACTCTCAATAGGTATGAGAGATCAGAGCTTACGTAGTTCGGGATAATACGGATTACGGGGATTCAGATTCATCTGTTTTATCGAGTAGGGTTAACAAACAGTTCCAGCAGTTGGATGTACGCAGCTCGACCTTTGGAGACTCAAGCGTTACCGTTTGCGGTAGAACTGGGAGTTAACGACACTCTTTTCCTCAGAAAAGCTTCCTTTGAATTATGGGCCCACGGGGCAAAAAGGTTTGAAGTTTGTTTTCTGTCTTTTACGAAAGAACTGTTTTTTATTGATGTTTGCAATTTCAATCGCACTAAAGACTATGACCTGAGAGTGAATGCGTCGCATGTCACCCAAAGGGTGCCATACTAAACATCCAGATTGTTGCAAAGAAGCTCTCCAACAATCCTTTCTCAGATATCTTAAGGCTTGTAACGTACGAAAGAAATCATTCATGATTACTGTATCTTAAGCTGTTTTGAGATGAGAAGAGAAGGGACAACTAAGGGGAGACTATCAAGTCGTAATGTTGTCATGCCAAGGATTCATCCTATGGTTGAGGTTTGAAACAGGGATCTCCTAGAAGTTATCATGCATAGGTTTCAACCTAGAGTTCTATCATCACTTCCTTATCAAAGGAAGTGAGATTCCTAAGGGATCATGTCAATGGTATACAGAAACAGATAAAGCATCAGCTAAACAGTAAACAGTAAATGACTGTAAAATGCATGCAATGCAAGTGAGGGAGGAAATGTGTGTGGGGCATCAGCCTCCACAAGCTCATCTCAACCTCAAGCCAGATATGAGTAACTGCAATCATACAGCAAAAATAAAATGCTATCAAGCACGATAGGAGCAACTGCAATCATACAGAAGAAATAAAATGCTATCAAGCAAACACACCAGACCACATAGGCAAGGGAGCTAGGCTCTACCGAATACCCGCAAGCAAAGCCATATAGTAAAAATACAAGCAGAGGGAGCAACTCAACCTCTAGTGCAATCATGCCCCTAGCTTAAATCAATCTATATATGAGCTTATTCTAATGCATCAAGCAAATCAAACAAGTCACACCAATACAGAAAGGAAACAAGCAGGAAAGGAAACATATCAACAGCTTCCACAGCTAAACCAACTTGACAGCAGTCCAATCATCAAACTTCAACAGCTCTTCAGGGCTATCATCTTCACTAGCAAGTATCAACTTGCTTCTCTAAGCTTCCAACACCTCAACATAAGTATCAACTTATCCTTCTTCTTCAAGCTTCAGCTCTAAGTAGACTCCACCTTCAGGCTTCAATCCCAATAGCAAGCATCAACTTGGTCTTTCAGGCTCTCAATGTATCAAACACACAAGTATCAACTTGTTCCCTCAAGCTTCATCTTTTTTCTTCAATCTCAGATTGAATCCTTTTTATACAAGTGTCAACTTGTTCTTCTTGATCTTCAAGCTTCAGCTGCAATGGCAATGCTCAAGGAATCATCCTCTTCCACACTCTTCAATGAAGTCCTCATCTTCAAACTCAAGTCCAACATCTTTCAAGATACTCAAACCAGAAGACAATTGATTTAACAGAATGAGTGGAAATGGTAAACAGCTTATTGACAACCAAAGGAAGCCTGTAAGGGTTCATCATTATGAGAGACTGGTTCCCTCAAAGTTCTACTTCCCAGATAAAGCCACTCATCCCTCCAAAGGAGGGATGTGAATATCTTAGAAGGACTTTTAGTCATTGGGAGGAATGGAAGCACAAGATGCTTTCCATATTTGTGAAAGAAGTCATTCTAATTCTAAGGCTCTCCCTATGTCTCCTACCTCCTAAATCTTCACCAGACACCTTCAGGCACAAGCAACTCCAAGCTCCAAGCAACTTCAAGCAACTTCAAGCATCCTCACCTTGTCTTCAACTTGTCTTCAATCTCAACCAAAGGCAAACAAAGCAAAACCCTAATCTAATGGGACTAAAGAAGTTAATCTAGTTGAGTTAGTAAGTTAGGATCACCTAAAACCTAGTACTGAAGTTAATCCTAACTAAAATACTAAAACCAATTGTAAAATCCTACAAAAATAACTATGGGCACCTAGGTCAATCATGACTCTACCATATTAATTCCAGAGATCAAATCATCAAATAAGACCTAGAAATAAATTCTACACTACAAGGTACTAAACCTAAACCCTAAAAGGAAGCACCTAAAGCTCAATCTAGAAAACACACCTACTTTCATCACAAAAATGTGAGAAAAATTATATGGGAGAATACATGTCTAAGCTATTCACACACAAAAAATTAGCTCAAGAATCATCACCAATTAATCACACAAAATTCCACAAAATCAAGTATGAAACATAACTATTTTAATATCAATTAAAATATGAAAATTCCCATAAAATCAGAAAATGCATGGAATAAAAATATTTTTTATCTAAAAAATACTAGACTCAATCATGAATATAATGCAAAAAGAAGGGGGTTAATTGAATCATTTTTCAATTTTATATGATTTAATCAAGAATCATGTATAAAATGAAGAAATTAAAGAAAATCAAAAGAAAAAGATAAACACACGGTGCAGATAGTAAACACAATCAGTTCAATTCATGGATTGGGCCATCAGGGGGTGCCAGTGGAAAAACGCCTAAGCCCATATCACAATCAAAAATCAATTGAAAAATGGTAAAGAAAAAGATAAAGGCGCGGTGCAGGAAGCAATGAGAATCAGTGTAAAATGCAATGGGCCATCAATTGGGGGTGGGGATAGTTGTTTCAGACTTAAGCCCAATGCCACCGTTTAAATGAAACGCTGCGTTTCAATGTTTCTGAACCCTTCACAATCTGAGGACAAAGCTGGGCCGTGAGATCTTGTTTTGGGGTCAAAGAGTCTCGTTGATCCAAGGGTGTTAACATCATCACCTTCATTTGAACAATTCTGGAGGGAAGAACCTCCATTGAAACAGAGCTCTCATGCTCATCTTCATCACATTCGCACCTCACCAAATCTCCATCAAAATTCAAGATCTAAAACCCTAAATCACTCTAAATTGAACACTGAATCTAACCCTAGCCTCAGAATCTCTTAAAACTCGATCAAACTCAAAACACGATCAAAGAAACAGAAATCACTCAATCCTCAAGCATCACCATTCTTGCAGTTAAAAGGTTCAAAATGTCCGCCATGTTACACTGATCAGTTCTTGCTATAATACTCATGCTATCTCTCAATATTCAACAAGTTCTTGATCCAAACAGAAAATGTGTCATCTCATTGATCATCACCAAAGCCTCTCAAAATTTCCAGAAACGGTCTCCTAACCGCATACTATCGATCTAACCTAACAAATTGAGGTAATTCTGCTTAATTTAAGGTGAAGGATGAAAGTTACCAACCTGTGGATTCTTGAATAATAGATGTAGCAATTCTTCAATTCAACCCTTCTACTGCTCTAGAATCATTCAATGTACCAAGTTCTTGCTTCTGTATGCAAGATAATTGATTGCAAATGCTTGGAACTCCAAACCCGATGGTGACTTGCAGGTGCTGAAATTCAATTGCTCATACACGATTCAGCCATGGATTCGCTTGGGATTTGCTATGGAAACACTCACACACATTCAAGAAAGTTGTTAGGATCAAAAGAAAGGATCAAAATGGTGTGGAATGCTGAAACAGAATTCAAGTTGCAATGAACAATGTGAAGTTGCAAACTCTCTTCTCTCCCTCAATTCTCACCAACCTTGCACTTGAACCCCTTCTAATCAATATATAGATGATGTTGGACCTCTCTAGAATCTTCTGGAATCATCCAAGGAGATATTGAATTTCTCATGTCATCAAAATACCATCTCATGCCATACTCACACCAATTCTGGTTTCACTTGTTGCAGCAGCTTGTTATGATCCCAAAATCTCTCCAAATGAGATATTAGATGTGTTACAATGCCTTGGAAGCTTGTGTATTGATCTCTCATGTGTTTTGCAAATGTTACTTAAGATGCAAGTAACTACTTTTTAAAGCAAGTCCACCAATTACACCTCAACTCAAAAATGTGGCTAAACTAAAGTTCTTAAAATTCTTTTTAGAATCAAAATGATATATTACATGCCTTGGTTTGAATGTGTAGATCAAAAATATCAATTTCCAACTTTGGTTTATTTAACTTATGCCCTTATTTTAGGTTATTTTTGCAACTTTGAGCTACAAGCACTTCCAACATCTCATGATCTCTTTACTAGCCTTAAAACATCATTTTGAACAAGTTTGATGTTGAACATTTTCCCATTTGAAGCTTGGAAATAGGAGTTATGGCCTTATGATTGAAATGACCTGTAATCTCCAAATGACCAAAATGCCCTTGACTTGTCAAAGCCATAACTTGAGTTCTACAAATCCTATCAAGGACTTCTAGTACTCTATAGAAATCTAAGAGAATAAGGAACAACATTCATGTTGACCAAAAGTTCATAGGAATCATCCTTCTTGGGCAAAAGTTTGATGCAATTTGGGTAACTTTCAAGCCCCCAGATTCATATACCTCAGATGACCTGTAACTTGTCAAAGTCATAACTTGAGTTATATAAATCCTATCAAGGACTTCTAGCACTCAAATAAAATCTAAGATCATGCTCTACAACATTCATGTTGGGGTCAAGATGAGATGACAATCACATCTTGAGCTAAACTGCCTTGAAGATAGGGGTCAAACTAGGGGGTTTTATACTGTCAAGCCTTAGAAACCCTAGCCTGAAACTTCTCAAACTCTTCAATCATGATGAGTTGACCTTGGAATCATCCTTATAACATCTCAATGCATCAATCCATGATCACATGGCTCTTGAATTAGGTCTCAACCTTGTTCAAATCATCAGTTGACCTAGGGTTGACCCAGTCAAACCCTAGCTGCACCACTCATGGTTGAGGCTTCTTAATCTTGCACAATGACCTGTCTAGGCCTCAAAGTGATCTTCAAAACTTCTCATGAGCTCTCTCAAGACCTCAAGTCCAACTTCATGGCTTCAGAATCATCTGATGGCTTTCCACAACTTTCAAGTTAGGAGACCTACACCCTTGGTTTCAACCACTCTCTCTGAGGATCCTTTAACCTCTCTGACAAGGATATCAACCCTTGAACATCTGAATAACCTTCTTAGCTAGCCTTGCAGTCTTGTATAGCTCTTAATTGGTAATCATACCTCTTGATCTCCTGCACACATGTCAATGAAATGCAAATGATAATGCTAATGTGAATGAAATGAAACACAAGCTAGGTGAAGAAGTGTTGGGCAAATTTTGGGGTGCAACAAAAACCACAAGTCGCGTGTCGAAGAATCTTAAGCATGCTATCAAGTATGATGAAACAACTTAAAAACAGTCCTTAAATATGCATCATATCAATCCATGAGGTTTAAGAATGGAAAGGAATCCAAACAAGCTTGAAAATGCAAGAAAATCTCATTCCGCAACAATTTAATCGGTTAACCTCATGGTGTTAACCGGTTAACATTGTGAAAAGTAGCCAAAAAAACATGCAGCAAGCAGTGTTAATCGGTTAACACCAGAAGGTTAACGGATTAACACTAGGACATAATAAAAAATTCAGCAATTAAAATCACTTTTCAACTGGTAATCAATTATCCAATCATCCTAATGAATAAGCAATCAATTGTGCATAAAAATTATGTCAAATAACAACAATCAAACATCAATTGGATCCAACAAACACCAAAATCAATAATCAAAACAAACAATGGATCCAATAACACCAATAAACCAATTATCTACATTGTAAAATGCAATATTAAGCAAAATCAAAGCTAAATCTAGAAATTATCAACCTACAAAGCTAAGATTTGCTTTGGTGAGTGTTGTTAAGCTGAAATTCACATATACAAGCAAGAAATCCAAGGATTTATGAAGCTCTAGCAAGAAAACTTGAAGATATAAGTAATAATCAACAAATAAGTAAAATCTCTTCAAAAAGTGATTCCACCAACTTGATTAAGATCCAAGTGAATTACAAAACCAAAATTCAACCAAAGATGATGATGCAATGGAGGTTTAGCTCAAGAATACACAAATTATAATGTACAATTTGTGAAGCTTTTGGCTATGGAGCTTTTGTGAGGGTTTTGGAATGAGAGAAAACTTCAGAGAATTAGAATGAGATGTATAGAAAAATCAGAAAACGAGTGAATGTTTAAGAGGTTTAGAGTAAATTGATTTAAGTATGGTTTAAGTTAGGAGTGTAAATGAGGTTTGGAGTATGGGTTAGTATTAGGAATGGAAATTAGGAGTGGAATTAGAAATGGAAATGTTTGAATTTTTGGAGGGAAGTGAAACTAATTTTGAATAATGAATCAAATTTTGAATCAATTCTAGATCCTTCTATTAGTATAAAAGTGGATTCAAGTGATCAAAGTGAGTTGAAATTTGTTGTAGTGCTGAAACTGAACTTTCTAGGTAAAAAATACACATGTTAATCGATTAACCTTTTCTAGGCAAAATGTGTTAATTGGTTAACACATGAAAAAATTGAATTTTCTTGGCACCACAAGGAGGGAAACCTGGGGAATCAACTGTTGCCTCCATAACTTTTGATCAATGCAATTTTTGGACTTACTTTCTTCTACAAAATTGAAGTTCATGATTTCCTCTTTAGTTTGACTACAAATTTGCCTCATTTGGATCAAAGGCGAGGAAGTTATGAATATTTCAAGATAGTCCCACAAACACAAATCCTGCATAAAACCCTGATTTAGCAGCTTCTTCTGATTTCACGATTTCTCCTTATTCCTCTTAAAAAATCTTCATAATACCATGGATGATGACTTGAAATGCCCAAATATGACCCTAAAACTCAAGGGTTTACTTTTGTATGGCGTTAGTTGACTTTATGACCAGATGAATTTAATTCCTCCTCTGCCCACTTCAGAAACTCTTTGAACAACTTGTGATGAACCATGAGGCTAATGTAGATCCTTTGAGATGTATGTTGACCCCTAGAACCTTGTCTTGATCAAGAAAATAATCACAAAACCGTTGCACAAAACCCTAGTTCAGAGCCACTAAGAGCCTAATCAGCTGAATCTCTTAAAATCCTTGAACCATAATCCTCAGATGGTTGAGGATACCATAATATTGAGTACATCCATTTGCTTTGGGCCTTGAGATACATCTCTTCCTCTTGAGGGTTAACAAAAGATACCTTGATCCCATATTTAGAATCGATGTTATACACAAATGGAGATGTAAATAAAATGAAGCATACGCCAAGAAAATTAAAAATGAGAGGGAAAATTTTGGGGTTTTATAGCTGCTTCAATTTAATCGACTTAAATCTGAAGGTATGTAGAAGGACACCTCTCAGACATTTAAGGTAGAAGGGGATTGAATACCAAAATAACCGTAAAAATTTGCAATCTGCAAAGAGAGAGACGACTCCACTAGGGAATAAATAAAAGAGGTATAAAATCCTGAAACGAACACGGACGAGTGTCAGAAGTCAATACGAACAAAGTATTGAGGCAGAATGAAACAAAACACAGATGAGTCTTGGAAACCAAAGGAGTTGAATATAGACGATTGTCTAAGATCAATACGGCAGAGTATTGATGAAACTGAAACAAACACGGACTAGTGTCTAAGATATCTAGGATCAATACGGACGAGTATTGATGAAACTGAAACAAACACGAATGAGTGTCTAAAGATCAAAGACGAGTGTCTAAAAATATAGGATCAATATGGATGAGTATTGATGAAACTGAAACAAACACGAACGAGTGTCAAAAGATCACGAACGAGTGTCTAAAAATTTAGGATTAATACAGACGAATATTGATGAAACTGAAATAAACATGGACGAGTGTCAAAAGATCATTAATGAGTGTTTATGATCAATACGGACGAAGTATTAAAGAAATGAATCAAACATGGACGAGTGTCTAACATCAATATGGACGAAGTATTGAAGAAAGGAATCAAACACAGAAGAGTGTTGGAAAAATAACTGATGAGTACTGACTGCGCTAGGGATAAACAAAATTATGGATGAATTGCAATAAACACAGACAAGTGTCCAAGATTAATACAAACAAAGTATTAAGTAAACATAAAGAAACACGGATGGGTGTTAACAATCAATACAGATAAAGTATTGAAGAAACTGAAGCACAACGCATACGAGTGTTGAAAGAATGGTACCAAACACGGACGGGTGTTGAAAGAACACGGACGAGTGTCTAAGATCAATACAGACGAAGTATTAAGGCAATGAATCGAACACATACGAGTGTTGAAAGAACACGAACGAGTGTCTAAGATCAAAACGGATAAAGTATTGAAGAAAGGAGTCAAACACAGACGAGTGTCTAAGATCAATACCGAAGTATTTACGAAATAAATCAAACACTGACGAGTGTTGACTAATGTCGAGTATCATGAAAACAACGAGATTAACGCATCTAACTCCCGAATGATGGGTGATGGAAAAAGAATCAATCGCTAAACAACTCTGAGGGGATAACTTGATCGACCACCAAGATGAAGGGTGAAAGGTAAAGAAACCACACACTAACGATTCTGCGAGGGATATTGGAGTACTAGCCAGACGAATCAGCTAGGGAAAAAACGAACAAAGGGTAAGGCTGATAAATTTACTATCCTAAAGATTGGTCAAAGTACATGCTTGAGTATACAATTAAACGATCTCTTCTGAGTTACGTCATTTTTTGCTGGGGAAAAGTTTGGAAAAAAAGGTATCAAACCTGGCTTATGCTTCGAATGCATGTTTGAATTTTTCCATGGCGTAATACTCCACTAAAAATAGAAATGCTAAGCATTTAAAGGATACAATGCAATGATGCTTATGATATGCAAAAGGACATTCCATATGGAGAAGTGTTGAACAACCGGAAATAAACTCCGTTGGGGAAGACAAACTGAATTGTCTTCCTGGTCAGAATCTCTGTTGAAAAAGACCAACTGAACTTCAACTCTACCGAAAAGTAGGAATAACAAACACCTGCCAGGGAGACATCCCTTGAATTTTGATAAAGAAAGGTGGCAATGACAAATGGGTTTTGAACCTATTGGAAATATCAACCACTGCTGATTTACACCTGCTGAGGAAGTAAATAACAAACTCTACTTAGGGAAAAGGAGTAATGATGCCAACCCTGCTAGGGGACAATACTGAGCTCACTCCTCTATTATGGATCTGACCTCTACCCTTACTCTAATAGGGATAAGGGAACAACAACTGAAGATACGAACATGCTTGGGAAGCCTAAGCAAATCACTACTATCATGTCCGGGGAACAAACTTCTGAACTCGTGTCGGGGAGAACAATCAGAAACCTCATAATGTTCTGATGAGGATGACAAAACTTTAGCAGTCTCTGCCGGGGAGAACTTTATTGGGGACGCCACTTGTTAGCTATCAACATAAATCTTGCAGATGTGATATGACAAAAAAAGGTGCCCTAATACAACACAACCCACAAAGGAACCCACCTTCAGGACATATCCTGCCCCAGTGTGTTACACTCTGGTAACGTGACTCTGATTAACCGTCCTCTAGGGAGGATAACTTCTCATGCTCTTGAAATGGCTTGCCCCAGTATAAGCCTTGCAGTGACTTTGCCCCTGACTGATTGATCTTCAAAAGACTCGCTGAATCATAACATGATTACCCTATATTAATCGAACTTTAGAGAGATTTCTCGACATGACTGCCCCAGACTGGCAACTACTGATCATAACTTGTTGGAAATGCACATGCTCAACAGAGTCTTCTAGTTACATAGACCCAAATATGATTGTCCTTCAAAAGTTTCAAGCATCTCAACTCAACTCGATTAAGCTTCTCGACCGATGTTCATTATGTAAGATTCCTTTATGTTTAAACACATGTATGCAAGCAAAAAATGTTTATTATGAGAATGATAATTCTAATGCGACACACATGTTAATCTTGAAGTTTTTATTGTAAAGATATCGCAAACTCTGTGAACAAGACACTAGTTAAGATGTGACGCTGATTTTTTGAATAAAAGACATCATGCACATGCAATACCAACAAAAGGTCTTTTAACACAACTCATGGGAGTCAGGAACATTATCTCGTAGAAATATGCCTTCAGAATAAACCCTGCTTCAATTAGGACTTTTGAGGGTTATAACGTGGTCTGGTTCACGGTTTGAGGAAGAAAGTGAAGGTGAGATAATACTTAGAAGGGGGGTTGAATAAGTATGATAAATTAAGACTTAAAAAATAATCACACAATTATTTTTATCCTGGTTCGTTTAACAACTACTCCAGTCCACCCTTCCTAGAGTGATTTGCCTTTCTCAACAAGGACTTAATCCACTATTAAATCAAACTGATTACAATAGTATCACCTAAGAATAACAGTTCTTAGTCTTCTCAAGAGCTACTGATTCTAATTGAATCCTCTTAAGGAATATCCTTTACAATCAATGTAAATTAAATACAAGAGTATTAATGCTTCTATAAAGCTTGTATCACAACAGTGATTTTTCTCTTAAGTTTAAGTACAACAAATTCTAAGAAGAATAAGAATGAATGAGAACTTAGAATATAAGGATTTCTTTTCAGCAAATTGTGTAACTGAAGAATGTGGTGAAGTTCTCCTTTTATAGGCAGTTGATCCATGCAAGTTGAGCGTTGAAAAGAGAGTCCCAAAAGGTCTGAGCCTTTTTGTCTTCACATCAAGTGACCTTTCCTAGAAGTAGATGGCACAGATAAATCCTTTTTGTCTGTGTAAGTGTGTCTAGCACAAATAAGGAAAGAGACGTTGAATAACTCCAACGGATATATTCTTAAAAATTACTTCTTCAGTTTTCAGCAAGTTCTTCAGAGTCTGAATGGATCAGAGTCTTCTAATGAGATTCAGAACTATGTTGTATAAGAGTCTTCTGCAGCAGGTGTGCTTTCAGCGTGTTGATCATCAGAGCATTTGACACAGAGCTTCAGTACTTGGCAGCGTAGGTACTTTCAGAAACTTCTGTAGACTAATGCTTTAAGAAACTCTTCAATCAAAATTCTTCTATGCTTCAGATGCTTCAGCTTCAGATGCTTCTGATTATCTTCAGATGCTTCTGACTCAGAATGTTCTGGAGCTTCTTGCTTCAGATCCTTCTGGAGACTACGCTCAGGATCTTCTGTAAGGAGCAAACAGATTCATCTGTAAGGTGCATCTGGCGCTTCAGAGTCAGAATAACTTCTTGTATTTAAAACAGATTTGCTTCTAGAGAGTTAATATTATTTCAATCTGCAGTAAAACTCTCAAACAAATTTTAGAGTATATAATTCTTAAATATAAATTTCCTAACAGTTATCATCAAAACAAAGAGTTATTATTAAGAACCAATCTGTGTTCTAACAATCTCCCCCTTTTTGATGATGACAAAAAGTATCAGAAATTTTATTTAACTGAACATAAAGAATTATAACTCCCCCTGAGATGATGAATCTCCCCCTGAGTTAAATATGAAAAAGGAATAGAAACTTCCCGTTTATCTTGAGTAATCTTCAGAGTTAGATCTTGTTTGTTCTTATAACAATTTAGGATCAGAATATCTTGCAGATATAAGATTCAGAGTTTGATAGAAAAGCAAATGATCTGAGAGACTCAGAGATTCTTTTATAGAGTGTTCTTATCAAATGATCTGAAATAGTCAATTTAAATATTAGATAGAATATATATGTCTGAAGATTCATTCTAGTGAAATTATATTAAACAGTTCAGATCTTTATTTTCTCCCCCTTTTTTGTCATAAGCAAAAAGTAAAAACTATAATAAAGACAAATAAAAGGAACAATAAATAGATAATTCAATGGAGAAAAACTGATTCATTTAACATAACAGAGCAAGAGTACACTGGTAAATAACAGAAGATATAACAATAAAATTCAGATGCAAAACAACAGATGCACAAACATTAGAATGAAAAAAAAAATCTAAGAGTGTTTTGACAAAAGCATCTTCAATAGGCCTGTAATCTCAGATGAAGATTGCTCCTGCTTTGACATCCACTTAGTCATTGTCTCATTCTTCTCATCTTGTTTAGCCATCCAAGATTTTATTTCAGACTGACCAGCCTCCAGAGCAGCAATCTTGTCTCCAAGGTCTGAATGTTCTGTCTTTATCTCTGATGAAGAAGGTGGAGGTTCTGCAGCCTGAACAGAGTCAATTGCCATAGGTTCTGGAGATCCTGTAGAGGGTTCTACCAGAGTCATAGTCAATGCATTGGCAGTTGGTTCTGTTGGAGGAGGAGGAGCATCCAAATGAAGCAGAGGTTCAGTTTTGTTGACAATCCAGAATTGAGTTCTTTCAGCTCTGAGCTTTGCATCATCAGAACAGACGTTCTTCAGATTGGAAGCTACAGTGTTGAATCTATTGATGAATCCTTTCCAGATGATGTCAGTTTCATTTGCATCCATAGTTTCAGAGCATCTCTTTTGAACAGTACCTAAAGACATCTGTATTTCTTGCATAAATGTTTGAAATAAATGATCAATATTAAGTCTGGGTGGTGGTTTAAGCACGGTTTACAGAGTCATGTGTTTAGGTTTGGGAGTTGGTGGTAGCAGTGATTTTTGGATGGAAATCAGAGGAGGGGGATAATAAGGAATGAAAGGAATTTCTGGTTTTTGAGGTAAGGATTTGTTTAAAGCATTAAGCAGATTAGGTTTTGGTCTTGAGCGTGGGTAAACAACATCAAAGGGTTCATTGGAGTATGGTATGAAAGCAGAGGTTGATGGTTTATCAGATGCAACTGGGTTATCAGATGCAGGTTGCAGAGCTGAAGCAACAACTTTACCAGATGTAGCAGATATTGTGGCTAAGGATCCTTCATTGTTCATAGATTGAATATAGGAAAGGATTACAGATGGAAGAGCCTGTCTGAGTTTTGGTTTCAGAGGTTTCAGGGGTTCAGAAGGTTCAAATCTATCATAAAAATCTTTCAGTTTGAAACCATAAGATAAATTATGATAAAGAGAAGAAACTTGAGCACAAGATATACCAGATGATGATGGATTGGAAGTGGGAACAATCATCTCAGATGAAGGTGCAGGTGGAGGCGAAGGATCTGGAATAAGAGTTTTAGAATGTATGGTTGATTCAGTTTCAGGTTCATGTACATGGTATTTTTCAGATGGAGAGATTAGAAAGTCTGGGTGGATTTCTGATTCTGATGAGTTGGAGGATGTTATAGGTGTACAAGAGGTAGAAGAGACTTGAAACACTGTTTTTAATGGAGTGATATCAAGAACTTCTGTCTCAGGGATAGGAGTAGGTTCTGAAGGGGTATCAGATTGTTTGGATGGTGGTTCTAATGAAACAGGGGCAGAAGTTACTTTTGTGGGTTCAGAAGTAACAGGTGCAACAGGTTCAGAAGATGGAGTATTTGATGGTGGAATGACAGAGTCTTTTTCTGGTTGATCTTCTGTGGTTTGGTTTTCTGGATGTTCAGAAGTTTGTGGTTGATTTTCTGTCTGTGGTTGATCAGAGTTTTGTTTTTCAGAATGTTGTTGTTGTTTTGATGGCTGTGGTTCTGATGGTTGTGGTTCTGTTGGTTGTGGTTCTGTTGGTTGTGGTTCTGTTGGTTGTGGGCGTGGAATAAAGTGTTTGATGTGTATTTTGGGTTGAGGTGTTTTTGATACAGAAGTAGTGTTTTGTTTTTGAGGTGAGACAGAGCTAGGGGAAGCAACAGAAGTTGTTTGAGTAACAGGTGGTTTTGGAACAGACTTAATAGTTGAATCATTAATAACAACATTTTTAGAAATAACATAAGTCTTAGTACCTTTAGTTTAATCCTCTTGGCAGATGCAGAGACAGCTTCTTCAGAATCCTTTCTCTTTAAGAGATTCTTGGGTTTCTCAGCAATCTTAGCCTTCTTCTGGACAGGTTCAGATTCTGCTGCAGACTGAGTCCTTTTCCTCTGAAGTGGTACTTCTTCTTCTTCTCCTGCATCTGGTAGTGGTTGTTTGACAAGCTGAAACACATTAGCTGGAACAGGTACTCCTTCCTTTTTGCATTCCTCTATATACATCAGTACTATATGTCTGGGTTCTTCAGCAAAGAATAGAGGAAAGTCAGATACTGGAACCCTTTTATTCAAATCAGACATATTTAACCTCTTTGTAGAAGTAGTGAGTTCATCTACAATCTTGAGTCTCAAAAGACTTTTAGCATTCAGAGGCTTTCCCATAATGAACTCTAATTCCTCTGTAACCCCAGCATCATACAGAGCAGCCACTAAACCATTTTCAGTGAGAAGATCTGAGAGCAACCTTCCAAAAGGGATCCAAGTCCTGATCTTCTGGTCTTTTTCTTTCACAGATTCTCTAGATGCATTGATGTGATTCCACAGATGCATAAACAGAATGTAAGGAAGATCTACCTTGTTGCTCTGACTAAGGCAGTACATAAAATAGATCTGTTCATTGTTGACATAATCTGGGAATTTGTTGACTTCCTGTGATGTATGCATCCCATGAAGATCTTGGCCCAGATCTTGTAATCAGGCTTCAGATCTTTGAATCTATTAGAGGCTTGTCCAGCAGCCATAACTTCCTCATAAACCTCATCCATATCCACACTGTTGCACCCTAAAATTTGACCAACCGGTGCCACTTTCGGTTTATGCTTCGACGCATCTTCACATTCGCATTTACATGCTGCATATAGCGTATTTCTTCAATCATGGTGATTTTATCGGGATTACGGCCCTGCTGTCGCTTTTCGGGTATCTCAGGCCGGTTCGGATAATCGGAGTTTATTTTGGGAAGTCGCGCGCTTCGTGGGTGTTTTCGGTTTATGCAAATGATTTTTGAGATTCTTGGTATCTGGATTTATTGTTTTGCTTCGATCTGGTCTCGCGCTCTCTTTTATGTTGGTTATTTGCATTTGTCTGCATTTTTTAGGATTTAATAGCCTTTTGTAGATTTTAAATAGGCTTTATAGATTTTTTAGAATTTAAATAGATTTTTTTATATTTTTAATAGCTTTAAATCATTTTTAGAATTTTATAGAATTTTTAATAGGTTTTAATAGTTTTTTATTAGTTTTAAATAGATTTTTAATAGATATTATAGGATTTAATAGTTTTAGTTTAATATAGAATTTAATTAGATGTTAATTCTCCTTAATAGAGATTAATTAGGATTTTAATCTTTTAATTAGAGTTTGTTAGGTTTAATTAGGATTAGATAAGTTAATTGTCATTTGTCATCTAATTGCAGTTTTAATTAGTTAATTAGGTTTAGTCTTTAATTAGCTTTTTTTTTAATTGAGTTTAAGTCTTTTTAATTCAGATTTTATTCAATCCAATTGGCCATTTTCGTGGGTCCAGAAGAGGTTTTTGGAGGCCCAGTCAGTTTATCATTTATCAGTCCATTTTTGTTTGTCCAGAAAAATGCCAAGTGTCAAGTATAAAGCCAGGCCACACGTTCAATCAGAGGGGCCCCCACCTCATAACTCCAGACTTCCCCAGCTCTTGCCACGTTTCAATCCGTCTCTCTCTCTCTCTGCCAGCGCAACCACACACGCGTCCCCCTTCCAGCCTTCCTCTTGCCACGCGTCCGTCCCTCATCCTCTCCGGAGCACCCCATCGCCGGCCATGCAAACGCCCACCGAACCACCCTCCACCACCGCAACGGTCACCGGAAACCGTTAAGGTCGCCGGAAACTGCAAATTTCTTCCAGATTGTTGCAAATCCCCAGAACTCATCTCGTTGCACTGATCTCCTCCGATCGTCCTCATTAATCTTCTCAGATCCAAGCTCCGATCGCCAATAATCATCAAGATCCCCGCTCGTTGATAGATTTCTGACAATAGATTCATGAGTTTCTTAATATCTTCATCAACCTTCAGAAGAATCTCTAGAAATTCATGAAGATTCTTCAAATCTTCATCGTGTTCGTCCTCCGTTTTCCAGATATTCCTCAGTTCATCTTCGTCTACATGTTGTTCATCAATTTCCAGAACATTAAACAACAATAACTTCAAGGGATCAACACTCATCTTCTCTCCCGCTTCAACGCTCACCGGAACACCAAGACCACCACCGGACATTCATCTGTCTTCATCAACACCATACTCCTTCAGTGGACCGTTTTGTTTCAAATTTTCTTCAAGATCTCCGTCAAAGAACCTTCTCCTCCGCGAATCTTCATCAACGACGTCCAGGTTCCATTTTCTTTTCCTTCTGCTCTTTGCATGTGCGTCTTAGATGTAGGATTAGTCTTTCTAGGTGAGCGCTTAGGTTATGGTGTTTAGATGAGTTTTAAGTGGTTTTGAGTGGTGTTGACGGTGTTCTGGAAGGTTTGTTGTTGATGGCGTTGAACTGAGGAAGAAGGTGATTGAGTTAGGGTTTGAGAGTTTCAGAAGGTGTTGGAGAGAAGTTCATGAGGGGAGTTCAGAGAGAAGCATGAACGGCGCAGCTAGGGTTTGGGGATGAACAGTAGACCGGGTTTGGGAGAGGAGAGTTGGTTTTGTTGGCTAATACCTGGGTTAGGGTTTGGGCTGGGTTAAGCCCAATATGAGATTACTATCACTCACCCTTTGTTTACTCGCTATCCCCCCCCTGTGTGAGAATGCTAAAGGATTTGGTTTGGGCTTAGGCCCTAAGTGCTACGCGCACCCCCCTGTATTTGGGCCCCTTTCTGAGCAACTAGAATTAGTGCTATTTGCCCCCCCCCCTATTTTATTTTCTTTTTTATTTTCTTTGTTTCATTCATGTTAGAAAATAATCCATAAAAAATAGTAGGAGTATCCAATTAATTCCCTTCTTTTTTCTACAGGTTCATAATTCAATTTAGAATTTTATGGTGCAAAAATATTAAATTGATCATGCATTTTCATTTTTATTTGCATTTTTGTATTTTAATTGGTACTGAATAATTGGTTTGTGATGTGTCTGCCTTGTTGATTTTAGTTCTCTTGCCTGGTATTGAATTTTGCTTTAGTTTTTTAGTATGTTGTACTAGACTGATGCATGCTCCCCATAGGATTTTTGTGGATTTTTTAGAGATTGATTGATGTTATTTTAGGGTTAGAGAGTAGAGACCTCCTAACTTGCTGGGTAACCCTTGACCACTCCATGTTAGGGATTGTTTAGTAGCCTTAGAAGTTGACTTAGGCTTTGAGATTTGATCTTGGGATCATAGAGGCATGTAGGTTTCCCCTAGATTTTTGGTAGATTTTTATAGGGTGTTCTGTTGTTTTTGCTTGAGCTTGAGAATAGGAGGAGTCTTGAGGGCTTCTGACTTTGAAGTTCAACTGTGTTTGAACTTTAGAGATAGTTTCTTTTGGTTTGAGGGCCTGTGGTTTCCTCTTGGAGGTGGAGGCTGGATGAAGTCTAGATGGAGCTTGCAAGGATGCATAGATTGAAGACCTAGTCTAGGATCTTGCTCTCTGTTTGTGAGGTTTGAGACCCTGAAGTTTGAGGAAAATTCATGGTACTTTCCTGAGGAAGGTACTATGGATGGCTTTCATTCTTTCTTCTCACCTCTTTCTCAAGTATCCAATGATGTTGGAGCCTTCATGTGAGTTTGGTTTCTCCTGAGGAGGAATGTAAACCGTTCACAGTTGTTGAGCCACATGGGATATGATTCCTAAGTGGAAGCCCCCTGGTACTTTCCTGAGGAAGGCACTATGGGTCTGTTCACTTAGTTCCCTTAGTTCCTGTAGGATTTCTCAAGTATCCAATGATGTTGGAGCCTTCATGTGAGTTTAGTTTCTCCTGAGGAGGAATGTAAACCGTTCACAGTTGTTGAGCCACATGGGATATGATTCCTAAGTGGAAGCCCCCTAGTACTTTCCTGAGGAAGGCACTATGGGTCTGTTCACTTAGTTCCCTTAGTTCATGTAGGATTTCTCAAGTATCCAATGATGTTGGAGCCTTCATGTGAGTTTAGTTCCTCCTGGGGAGGAATGTAAACCGATCACAGTTGTTGAGCCACATGGGATATGAGTCCTAAGTATAAGCCTCCTAGTACTTTCCCTAGGAAGGCACTATGAGTCTGCCTACTTAGCTCCCTTTCTTTGGTAAGCTTGTCTTGAAGCTTGAAGACTGGGATTGATTTCTCCTTGCTTAGGGTTTTGCTTAGGGTTTTGCTTAGGGTTTTGCTTAGAGATTTGATTAGGATTTTGCATAGGGCTTTGCTCAGGGGTTTGATTAGGGTTTTGTTTAGGGGTCCTGCTCAGGGTTTTGGCTTAAGTTTTGGATAGGAGTTTGTCAGGCTGGTTCGCCTTCTCTTTGTGTTGTTTGACTTGTGTGGTGCTGTGCTGCATTAGACTTAGGGGTTCATCTAGATATTTCTGATATAGGTGCATCTTAGAAATAGGCTTTGTGTGCATGAGAAGTTGAGGTGGTCCTCCTTCTGCTTGTTTATTATTGAGTGGCTTTGCTTGCTGGTATTTGGTAGAGCTGAGCTCCCTTACCCCTGTGGTTTGCGGCCTTTGTGCCTTGATTGTTCGGTTGTTGCATTCATGCATATTTCCAGTATTTCTTTACTTTGCAGTGATTTCTGTTTGCTGTTTAGTCCTGTTGCCATGATCCCTTAGGAGCTCTAACTTCCCTGCTGTGGGGAGTTATGATAGACATTAGGTTGGTTAATCAGGCATGATAACAGTAGGTAGATTCCCCTTTTTTCAATCATAGTTTTAGGGTGTCTCTTTCCTTTCTCAAAACAACAGAAAAACACTTGAATAGCTTGTGTCGTGCGTAGTCGAACTACGTTTGCTCTGATCTTCCATGCCGTGTGGAAGTACGTAGGCACAGGACGCGATGTCCTGGCGAGCAACCTTTCCCCCCGTCTAGACGTAGGTAGTCGAACTACGTTGACTCTGACTTTCCCATTGCACGAGGGAGTACGTAGGCCCAGAACAGCGTATGTTCTGTCGAGTCCTGTCCTTTTCTTTTCTTTTCAGACTGACCATTAGCGTAGATAGATAAACACACCCTTTTCCTTATAAACACAAAGCGTGGATCCCGTCGGGTATGACGGACGTGAGGGGTGCTAATACCTTCCCCTTGCGTAACCGACTCCCGAACCCAGGTTTTGGTTGCGATGACCATACCTTTCCCGTTTTTTGCGAGGTTTACTTCGAGCGTTCCCTTTCCCTCCGTTGGGATAAATAACGCACGGTGGCGACTCTTCTGTCAGTCGGCGCCGATTTTCGCAGTAGCGACAGCTGGCAACTCTGTTGGGGACTCTTGTAGCATCTAGGGACTTTTTCCCATCCCTTATGCTGGGACCGTTTCCCATCCCCTACGCGAGTCAATCCTAGCGCTTGGGTGTTTATCTCTTGGGTGTTGTGCATAGGTGTTTTATCTTTCCGCACTTTACTTTTCCGTACCTTTACCTTTCCGCATTTACTTTCAGCACTATATTATTATGATTATTGATGTGGGAAAGGGAGGTTACTATGAGTGAGAAGTCGAACCTGGGCTTGAGTATGCACCTAGACATAGTTGTGGAGAGTAGTAGACGAACCTGTCTGCTGAGCAGGCACCGTTCCCTACGAAATCTGCGCTCATACGAGGTTCTCTCCGAGGTGCTCCTTTCCGGTCCTGAGGATCTGAGGGGAGTCCAGACGTGAGGATTATCGACTCTGGGGACCGATCATTTGGAAGTCAGCTAAGTGAGGCCTCTTCATGACTTGATGATGCCACTCCTTATGGGAATCGTATCGTCACTCATGAAAGTCTGTGACGCTGATGACTACATAGGATGCCGTACCTTTGTCCATGGATTAGGTCCATACCTGTGAGGGGGATTGGGTTATTGCAGGAAAACTGGCCTTCAGAAACCATGATTCAGTATTTATCAGATGGTTTTCTTGGCTCGTTAACTGGTGTGTTGTTTGGATCAGATGGGTTTCTTGTTTGAGGTTGATACTATTATCAGAGGGTTTTCTCGTCAGATACAGAGGTTCAGATGGATTTCTTACCAGGGTATTGGTATTTTGGGTGTCATATGATAGTCAGCATCATGAGGTTCTGGTGACTGTGGTGGTTTTCTGTTCTTGACATCACAGAGATGTTCCTCTTCGGGCTACAGCATGGCCCCTGTGTTCACTGACTGCATCATTTATCATATTGCATTATTGCATCACCATTTGCATCCAACTAACGTGTGTGTATTGCAGGTACATATTTTCCCTCCCAGTTCCGGTGTTTGTTTCCTAGCAAGACATGGAAGCCATGAAGAGAGTGTTACCCTACAAATTCCCGTCTCCAGATATCAGTCTGTTGTCAGAGTTAATTTCTATTGCTAGGAAGAAAGTGATGGGAGATTTCAGGAAGACATATGGGAGGATCCTGACTTATGTTTACCCAGCCCTCGGCTTATGAGATCAGCGGCATTTACACCCTGTTGCAGTTTTATGATGCTGAGCTCAGGTGTTTCGTATTTCCTGATTTTGTCTTGGCTCCTACCCTGGAGGAGTATTCTGCACTCTTGGATATACCGATTCGCGAGCAGATGCCTTTCTATCACACGGACGCTAAGCCTGATCTGGCTAAGCTTTCTGCTATTCTGTACTTAGGAGAGTTTGAGCTGACAGGGAAGATGATCAGAAAAGGAGATGTGTGGGGATTTCCGTTGGTTGTTGGTGGAGAAGGCTCGGGAGTATGCCAAGAAGGGTGGCTGGGTTGTTTTTGACGCCATCCTTGCTGTGTGTGTTTATAGCATTGTATTGTTCCCAAACCTTCCGGATTTTGTTGATGCAGATGCTTTCTATATTCTGGCTGCAAAGAACCCAGTTCCTACCTTGTTGGGAGATATCCACCATTCCACTCACTACCAAAATGAAAAGCGGCGAGGAAGGAATGTCTCTTGTTGTGTACCTCTACTGTGCAGGTGGTTTACTAGTCATATGCCGAAGTCAGGGCCTTTCGTCACTTCTATTGATTCTTTAGGATGGCCCGAGCGCTTGATGGGGTTGACTTCTAAGAATGTGGTGTGGGTTAATGAGGAGGTGTTAGGAGTTGAGGTCATATACAGATGCGAAGGATTCCCTAATGTTCCTTTGATAGGAAGGAGAGGGTGTGTCAATTACAACCCTTCCTTATTAATCAGGCAGTTTGGGTATGCACCTCAGGAAGCGCCGAAGCCCGAGGAGATACAGGAATCTATGTATCTCACTGGGGCAATAGAGGAAGAGATGTTGATCAAGCTTGAGAAAGCATGGAAGAACCTGCATAAGAGAGGGAAGCCTTCATGTAGCAAAGGGGGTACTCGAGTTATTGGCCCGTATGTGGAATGGATTCGTGAACGAGCTACAAAATTCCTTATGCCTTATCCTGCAATTCAGCCATTGTATCCTTCTCCGGTGGAGGAGCCCACCACTATAGACATGCAGGTATACAAGCAGCTGATGGCGGAGAAAGAAGAGTTAGCAAAGGTTAAAGAAGCTTTAGAGAAAGAGAACGCCCAGCTTCGTCATGAAAAGATTGAAACAAGATATTTTTCCAAGCAACAGGCCGAAACTCTGAAACATCTGAAGACTACTTTATTGGAGTTGACTGAAACCAAGAAGCGTCTGGAGTTAGATGTAGACTCAATTAGCAGTGTATTGGCTACTAAGAAACAAGAGCTGGAAAGGGCCTACACGAAGTTAGCTAAGTTCAGAGAGCATTGGGACCTTACTATGGCCAAACGCAAAGAACGGGAAGAAGAGCTAAAGACACAGGTTGCTCAGTTGGGAGAACAGGTTAAAGTGAAGACTGAAGAGCTTGAAGAAGAAGCATGCTGTCGATACGAGGCCGAACGCAAACTGATTGGTGCCATGAAGAATCTGGAAGATTGTCAGCGCGGAGCAGACATCAAGAGGCCCAAACCTGAGGATGGTGCCCAGGATAAGGCTTGGGAAGATTTTGTCAGAGATATCCAAGGAACAGTCAGGAAAAGGGATCAGTTGATAGAAGGCTTGATTTATCGACCGGATCACGCAGAGACGAAGAAGCTGTTCGAGGATTTCTGCGACCGTACCCGCCCTTGATTTCTTTCTTGTATTCTATGTGTCGAGATCACCACCAGGCATGTTGGTTGGGATCCTCGTTTATCATATCAGCTGTATGGAACGTAGTTGTGTAACGCCCTGACGAGACTGTATTCCAATAAATATATGAGGGTTTTTCTAAATATTACCTTTATGGTTTCTCTTGTCTTGCTACCTTGACACTGGAATTGGAGGGGAAATATCCCCAATGCACATGCACGTTAGCATTTTTTATATTCTGTCTGCATAAATCATATTGCATAGCATTTCTCCAGCTAGCCAGAGTTCTGATCCAGCCTTTGTTTCCTGAAGGTGAGTACCCGGAGTTTGGATTGAGCAACTGTTGGTTGTCAGAAGACGACCAAGGGGTTGGAGCAGACTTGAGCAGATTTGAGAATCAAGCAGTGTAGTCAGTTAAAGGTAATTGATAGCTATGTATGAAGGCAATTTCCAGTCTCCTAACACTTTGACAGGGTTTACTATGACGTCCAACCCTCGGTATGATTCTATGGAAGACTTCCCGCAAGCGAACAACGTTACTGCAGACCAAGTTGTACAGCCTACTGTTGAGAACCGAGATCGACATGAGCAGTTTGTTGCCCGAAATGAACGTCCTCCTCCTGTTAACAATCAAGGTGCTGTTTTCCCTGAGAGGAATCCACGCAGAGATATCCCGGTAGCCAGGACTGTAAACTCAAGAGCTCTTAAAGGTGATAGAAGGCTCCGAGTATTGGAAGAAAGAGTTAAAGCTTTGAAGGTCGAAGATGCTGTTAACCTGAATGCTGCAGATATGTGTTTGGTCCCTGACCTGGTGTTGCCTTATAAGTTCAAAGTGCAGAAATTTGAGAAGTACACGGGAGATAGCTGTCCGAAGCAACATTTGATGATGTTCTATCGAAGAATGACTTCGTTTGTGCGAGATGACAAATTGATGATCCATTGCTTTCAAGATAGTCTGACTGGGGCATCTTTGAGGTGGTATGTGTAGTTAGAGAGTAATCAGATTCGATCATGGGTGGATTTAGCCAGAGCTTTCATGAAGTAGTACGATTACAACCTGGATATGGCTCCTAGTCTCGTACATCTGCAAGAATTATCTCGGGCGGAGAATGAATCGTTCAGAGGGTATGTGCAAAGATGGAAAGAATTGGCTGCTAGTGTTCAACCACCGCTTTAGGAAAGAGAAATGGTTGACCTCTTCTTGGGTACTCTGAAAGGCCATTATTATGACAAATTGTTCGGTTGTACAAGCTTTGTGGGCCTGATGAGAATGGGGGAGCTTGTTGAGAGAGGACTCAAGAGTGGAAAGCTTCAAGATGCTCTTTATATCCCAGTTGATAAGAATGAGTCAGTTGTCAGTTCTCAAGAAGAGTGGGAAGAAGGAAATGACGTCGTCTCAGAATCTCTAGCATCTCTGGATCGGTTTTCAGACACTCAAGTCAACGGTCATCCTGTCGTCGATCGCGTCAGCACGCCCAACGAAGACCAAGGAAACCTGAAAGGCAGTTTACTCAGCTACCGTTGTCGTACAGTCAGTTGTTGCCAAATCTGGTCAGAAGTGGATTGATAGTGCCGAAAGAGACTAATCCAATGATTCCACCATATCCTCCAGGTTTTGATGCCAGCGCCCGCTGTGAGTACCATGTTGGGGCACAGGGACATTCAACAAATGATTGTAAGGTGCTTAGAAGCCAGGTTCAGGATCTGTTAGACTCTAACCGGATTTTCATCACGCCCTAGGGTTTTGTTCAGATTAACGTTTCTCCGTCATCCAGTTGTGTGGGTTCGTCAGTTAATGTCATGGAAGACTCCACGGGAAGTGTGTGTTCTGAAGAATGTCAAACGGAGAGTTCAATTGACTATGGGAGAAGTTTCTAGAGGTTTCTGTGCCGGGTGTCGCATCTGTTTTCTCTGCCTAACCCGTTTAGCTTTTGTGCGTTATTGTTGGCTGACCATCACCAGGATTGTTGGCTGGGGTCATTGTATTCGTACTCATTTGTGCTTACGTGCTGCTTTTGTTGGTTGTACATGTGTGGGAGGTGTTCGTCTGGGTGCTTATAGCTTGAGTTTCTCTTTGTCTTGTCATGAATATGTGTTTGCTTTCCGCATTGCATTATCATTTAACAGGTACATCAGAACCGTGGGTCTTATTTCCTCATCGTCCAGTTTGTTGCAGGAGTTTCTTTAGAGATATGGAACAGAATCAGGTTGAATTGATTGAAGTCCGAAGCCAGCTGGGGCAGATGATGAGAGACATGTAAGAGATGCGTCTGGAGCAGAAGGTCCTCAAAGAGGAAAATAGTCAGCTGAAGACCCAAATGAGCTTGATCATGGAAGTAGTCAAGAATTTGCTTAGGAAAGAGGATGATCAGCTATTTGAAGCCGCAGTGAGGGAGCTCGTGCCACCTGTGCCTGTGGAACATCAGCAAGTACAACAAGGGGTACATCCGGCTCAACAGAGGATTCAGGAAGGGAGGCCAAAGAGGGTATTTGAGGCGCCACTGTCAATATATGCTGAGCTCTTGCAGACTTTATTGAGGTTTAAAATGGTTGAAAAGAGAACAATGGAACCGCCTAAGGGAACGATACCGCCTTATGGGTACGATGCCAGTAAGCAATGTGAATTTCATTCTGGGGCACTCGGACACGACATTGAGGGTTGTCATGCTTTTAAGCACAATGTTCAAGACCTGATTGACTCGAAAGATATTGAATTCACGCCAAGCGGTGTAGCTGTACGTATTGCTCCTGTCTCAGTCGATGCTAAGATGATGGATGTTTCTAAAGCTGCAGTAGGTCAGAAACGTATCCTGGACTCCATGGTGTCAGAATCTCCATGCCCGCAACTGTTGCCTATTCCTGGGGCAGATCTGAGAAAGAAAATGGCTAAGCATAAGGAGTGCCTTAATCAGTACGGTGAAAGTCAAGAAACCGATGTTGTAGTTGCTACGAATGTTGTTCAACAGTCAACCCGGGTACCAGCGACGACAGCAACGATCTCAACAGTGGCACAGACAACAGCATCCTAATCAGCGAAGAGCTCAAAATCAGAGGCCGGTGAGGGTATTTAATGTGCCTCCGATGCCATATGCCGAACTTCTTCAGGTGTTGCTACGATTACAGTTGGTTGAGAAGAGGAAGTTAGCCCCGCCGACAGGTACGCCTCCAGCAGGGTATGATATCACTGAGCACTGTGATTTCCATTCAGGAGCACCGGGGCACAACATTGAAGATTGTCTGGCCTTCAAGCACAAGGTGCAGGACCTACTTGATAGTGCAGCAATCAACTTCGGGCAGGAAGGGCCCAAAATCATCTGAATGAGGAGGAGGGGCTCTATAATTTGGTTGGGTCGCTGAAAGCAGATCAGGACAACATCGGGTTGCCTCTAATAACTGATTATGAAGATAGCTGGTTCAGCAGCAGGACAGATGTGAAAGCCCGGTTCTCGGAAGCTGGCATTTTTCTTTGTTTTATCTTGTCATTTCTTTACGTTTGTAGTTTCTTTCCTGTTTAAATTGCAATCTTGTTCGTAAAACTTGTTGTTTTCATTCAATTGATGATAATGAAATAAATATGCATGTTTTGATTAAATCCATTCATGTTCACTAATTGTTTTTACAAATGTCCAATGCTTGGTTAAGAAGGATCTGAGGAGGAGGACGAAAATGAACGACAGGCAACTTCCGATATTGTATGCTTTTGAAATAAAACCTGCTGATGATGTACAGGCATTGTTTCAAATCCCTAAACACCGGTGATATAAGGAAGATAATCCATTGTCAACCCCTTTGAGCCTGGTAGTAGGAGTTCTTTCTGAAAACGAAAAAACCCTCCATCTTTAACCTGGGGCAGGGTAGGTGTTAGCTAATTTGGCCGAGCGTTCAAGTTGCAAAGGAGTGTCCGTTCGAGGATCAATCACACCTCTAGAGGTCGTGCCTAAAAAACCACAATGGTTAAATCAAGAGTGAGACGATCATATTATTCTCCAATGAGTCAGGCAACCGGTGTCACACGACTTGTTCGGAAAAAGAAGGAAGCAAAAAGGATCAAAATCCCGCTAAGTCAAAACTTCAAAATAAATGACTTAGGAAAAAATGAGGGCATCCCGCTGGACTTAAAAAATCAAAAGAAACTCGAAAGGAGTCAGTCCAGGCAAAAGTTAGGGATAAGAAAAGATGAAAGGATGACAAAAGGAAAGAATCCTCAAATGAGATACGAGTCGTGTGACCCTAAGTGTCAAAGACGAAGAGTGAGTGGCTGTCACTCCAAAAACTCATGGTTTCTCGAACTATCACTCCCATCTTTCAGCCTCTGAGAGGTGAGCGCTAAGGTCGAATTAGCTGAACGTAGGATGGGAGAACATCAAGGAGAATGGGTGGGTTAAAATAAACTTTGAGCCTTTATCCTTCCTTTCAAAACTGTGAACCTGACCACGTTATAACCTTCAAAAGTCCTAATTGAAGCAGGTTGTTTCGAAAGCATACTTCGGTAAAGATCGCGTCGAAACTGACTCCTAAAAGGGTTCTTCATACCATGTTGGTACTGATGTTGATATTCTTGATAAATGTTTTGTGCATTATATGCCATAAACTGTTTTTTCCTTTTCCCAGTGAACAGATTGGATGTCAAAACTATCATATGTGTTGCATTAGTATATCTTTTACGCAAAACAACTTGTTTTATTTGCGAGTAAGCGCTTGACAGCAGGAAAGTTTTCTACAATGGAAGGTATGGTCGGGATAGAATACAGAACGCCCGAATGTTCCGAGAGCAGGAGCAAGCTATTATCGTGATCCCCAATCAGGTCAGCCTTTCGAAGTCAGTTATCCTGGGGCAATCAGGTTGAGATTCGGTAAATATCTCGTAGTCAAGGGCACTACTCTGAATCAGATAATCAGGGGCAAAGTCATTGCAGGCAGGGGCATGCCATCTTAAGAGCGCAGAAGTTATTCTTTATTCGAGAAGCATTTGGTGTGAAGTATCTCTCCGAAGTTCAGAACGCTGGGGCATTTCATATCAGACCATCAGGGAACAGATTTTCAGATTTCCTTTTGAGGAGCATCACCACAGAGGTCCCGCAGGCTGGGGCATATCAGAAGCGAAGGGATTGTTCTTCTCCGTATCATCAGAGTTATTCAGAGCTATTCGAGCAGATTCAGCCAATTTTCGAGTGCGAGACGAATGTCGGGAATTCGTGTTGCTATCCTTTGACTCTTCAACCAGAAAACTGTGTATTCAGACAAAATGTTTTCCAGTGTCAGTTGTACCTGACCCATCACAGATAGCCTAAAAGCCCGAGTCCATGTTGGCGATCACTGTGAGGCCCATCCGTGTTGGCGCATCAGTTTCCAAATCTGATCTTCATCAGTACGCGGGAAGACTCCGGCTATTTTCTCCAGCAACGTCCAATTTTTCATTGGCACGAGTAAGCTATCCCCAGAGGAGTCCAATCATACTTGGCACATCTGCTATTCCCCAGCAGAGTTATATTCCCCAGCAGGTTGTTACTTCAACGAGGCGCTTGGTTAAGTTCCCAATTTCCCCAGCGGAGTTGATTTCACTCTTCCAGCATTTATTTTGCTGGAATAATTCTGTGATATCCAGTTTATCCCCAGCGGAGTTGGCTTCGTCCTCAGCATTTATCTTGCTGAAGTGGTTTTTTGTACCCATCTTTCTCCAGCAGCCTGAGCCTGCATTAGCATGTTGCATATCATCATATATGCATCATACTTGCATGTCATTTTCAGAATGCGTAGCATTTCCATCCTGAATGGAGCATTATGTCCTAGAAAGATTCAAACATATGCATATGCATACCGAAGCATAAGCCAGGTTTTCTATCAGCCTCGTATGGCACGTGCACTACGCTGTTATCAATTCAGGGGCATTCATCCAGCAGCAGTGTTCAGGCAATTCAGCGGTTTATTCGTATTTCAGATCATACAACAGTTATGCTTTGATCAATCAGTCATCTGGTATCGACAGACTTTTCTTCCCGTCAATTCATATTGACGATGTGTTCCTCCAATAAGTGGATTTCTCCGTCTATCATTAGACGTCTTGAGTTCGAATATGGCTTTCTTCCCGTATAGCAGTAGACGATGTGAAGTATCGGGTGATTTTCCAGTGGGGTTTCAAGATGGGGTTTTCTCTAGCGTATGGCTTTCTTCCCGTCTATCAGTAGACGATGTGAAGTTTCAGGTGATTTTTCAGTGGGGTTTCAAGATGGGGTTTTCTCTAGCGTATGGCTTTCTTCCCGTCTATCAGTAGACGATGTGAAGTTTCAGGGATTTTTCAGTGGGGTTTCAAGATGGGGTTCTCTAGAAAGTGGTTTTCTTTCCGTCTAGCAGTAGACGATGTGAAGTTTCGTTTGATTTTTTCAGTGGGGTTCAAGATGGGGTTTCTCTATCAAGTGGTGTTTTTTCCGTCTATCAGTAGACGATGTGAAGTTTCAGGTGATTTCTCAGCGGGGTTTCTTATTGTCAGATCATAGGGATGGTGTGTTTCTCCAGCGAGTCTTCCCGTCTATCTTTAGACAATGTGAATATGGATTAAGGGTGTCTTTTCGTCTATCCTTAGACAATGTGAGTATTGAATTATTCCTTCGGGATGGGTGTCTTTCCGTCTATCCTTAGACGATGTGAGTATCGATTTGGGTGTCTTTCCGTCTATCCTTAGACGATGTGAGTATTGATTGTTCTTGCGGGATGGGTGTCTTTCCGTCTATCTTTAGACGATGTGAGTATATTTCTCTTCCTGTCTATCAATAGACAATGTGAGAAGATCAGGTGTTTTGTTCCAACCCTCGGGTTCGTTATTTGTGGTATCGCACAGGTAACTGGCGTTAAATCAGGAATTCTTTACCAGATGATTGATCAGTTTGTTGCCGTGACGACTGGGTTCGGTTCTGGATTTCATTCCCCAAGCAGTTTTACAGTATATTCTCACGGTTGGCAAATTTTCGGGTTTATTTGGTATTCAACCGTCTCGTACCTTTGAATGTTTGAAGGTTGCGCGCTCTTCAACCCTTCAGGTCCAAGTCGCTTGAATAGGGACAGCTGTTGCACCCTAAAATTTGACCAACCGGTGCCACTTTCGGTTTATGCTTCGACGCATCTTTGCATTCGCATTTACATGCTGCATATAGCGCATTTCTTCAATCATGGTGATTTTATCGGGATTACGGCCCTGTTGTCGCTTTTCGGGTATCTCAGACCGGTTCGGATAATCGGAGTTTATTTTGGGAAGTCGCGCGCTTCGTGGGTGTTTTCGGTTTATGCAAATGATTTTTGAGATTCTTGGTATCTGGATTTATTGTTTTGCTTCGATCTGGTCTCGCGCTCTCTTTTATGTTGGTTATTTGCATTTGTCTGCATTTTTTAGGATTTAATAGCCTTTTGTAGATTTTAAATAGGCTTTATAGATTTTTTAGAATTTAAATAGATTTTTTTATATTTTTAATAGCTTTAAATCATTTTTAGAATTTTATAGAATTTTTAATAGGTTTTAATAGTTTTTTATTAGTTTTAAATAGAATTTTAATAGATATTATAGGATTTAATAGTTTTAGTTTAATATAGAATTTAATTAGATGTTAATTCTCCTTAATAGAGATTAATTAGGATTTTAATCTTTTAATTAGAGTTTATTAGGTTTAATTAGGATTAGATCAGTTAATTGTCATTTGTCATCTAATTGCAGTTTTAATTAGTTAATTAGGTTTAGTCTTTAATTAGCTTTTTTTTTAATTGAGTTTAAGTCTTTTTAATTCAGATTTTATTCAATCCAATTGGCCATTTTCGTGGGCCCAGAAGAGGTTTTTGGAGGCCCAGTCAGTTTATCATTTATCAGTCCATTTTTGTTTGTCCAGAAAAATGCCAAGTGTCAAGTATAAAGCCAGGCCACGCGTTCAATCAGAGGGGCCCCCACCTCATAACTCCAGACTTCCCCAGCTCTTGCCACGTTTCAATCTGTCTCTCTCTCTCTGCCAGCGCAACCACACACGCGTCCCCCTTCCATCCTTCCTCCTGCCACGCGTCCGTCCCTCATCCTCGTCGGAGCACCCCATCGTCGGCCATGCAAATGCCCACCGGACCACCCTCCACCACCGCAACGGTCACCGAAAACCGTTAAGGTCGTCGGAAACTGCAAATTTCTTCCAGATTGTTGCAAATCCCCAAAACTCATCTCGTTGCACTGATCTCCTCCGATCGTCCTCATTAATATTCTCAGATCCAAGCTCCGATCGCCAATAATCATCAAGATCCCCACTCGTTGATAGATTTCTGACAAGAGATTCATGAGTTTCTTAATTTATTCATCAACCTTCAGAAGAATCTCCAGAAATTCATGAAGATTCTTCAAATCTTCATCGTGTTCGTCCTCCGTTTTCCAGATATTCCTCAGTTCATCTTCGTCTACATGCTGTTCATCAATTTCCAGAACATTCAACAACAATAACTTCATGGGATCAACACTCATCTTCTCTCCCGCTTCAACGCTCACCGGAACACCAAGACCACCACCAGACATTCATCTATCTTCATCAACACCATACTCCTTCGGTGGACCGTTTTGTTTCAAATTTTCTTCAAGATCTCCGTCAAAGAACCTTCTCCTCCGCGAATCTTCATCAACGACGTCCAGGTTCCATTTTCTTTTCCTTCTGCTCTTTGCATGTGCGTCTTAGATGTAGGATTAGTCTTTCTAGGTGAGCGCTTAAGTTATGGTGTTTAGCTGAGTTTTAAGTGGTTTTGAGTGGTGTTGACGGTGTTCTGGAAGGTTTGTTGTTGATGGCGTTGAAATGAGGAAGAAGGTGATTGAGTTAGGGTTTGAGAGTTTCAGAAGGTGTTGGAGAGAAGTTCATGAGGGGAGTTCAGAGAGAAGCATGAACGGCGCAGCTAGGGTTTGGGATGAACAGTAGACCGGGTTTGGGAGAGGAGAGTTGGTTTTGTTGGCTAATACCTGGGTTAGGGTTTGGGCTGGGTTAAGCCCAATATGAGATTACTATCACTCACCCTTTGTTTACTCGCTATCCCCCCCCCCCTGTGTGAGAATGCTGAAGGATTTGGTTTGGGCTTAGGCCCTAAGTGCTACGCGCACCCCCCTGTATTTGGGCCCCTTTCTGAGCAACTAGAATTAGTGCTATTTGCCCCCCCCCCCCCTATTTTATTTTATTTTTTATTTTCTTTGTTTCATTCATGTTAGAAAATAATCCATAAAAAATAGTAGGAGTATCCAATTAATTCCCTTCTTTTTTCTACAGGTTCATAATTCAATTTAGAATTTTATGGTGCAAAAATATTAAATTGATCATGCATTTTCATTTTTATTTGCATTTTTGTATTTTAATTGGTACTGAATAATTGGTTTGTGATGTGTCTGCCTTGTTGATTTTAGTTCTCTTGCCTGGTATTGAATTTTGCTTTAGTTTTTTAGTATGTTGTACTAGACTGATGCATGCTCCCCATAGGATTTTTGTGGATTTTTTAGAGATTGATTGATGTTATTTTAGGGTTAGAGAGTAGATACCTCCTAACTTGCTGGGTAACCCTTGACCACTCCATGTTAGGGATTGTTTAGTAGCCTTAGAAGTTGACTTAG
>OZ012741.1:114302772-114401841 GCA_963859935.3 Lathyrus sativus
CTGATACTAGAATGGTAACTATTATCGTAGGTAAACTCAACCAACGGCAAATAACTATCCCCCGATCCACCTTGATCTAACACACAAGCTCTCAACAAATCCTCTAAAGACTGGATAGTTCTCTCTGTCTATCCATCCGTCCGCGGATGATAGGAAGAGTTCAACTTCAACATGGTACTCAAAGCGTCTGCAAACTCTCCCAAAATCTCGATGTAAATCTAAGATTTCCATCTGACACAATATTCGACGATATCTCATACAACTTCACAACTTCCTCAATATACATCTCAGCTAGCTTCAACATAGAATGATTAATCCTCATTGGTATAAAATGAGCTGATCTAGTCAATCTATCCAAAATCACCCAAATTGAATCATATCCCTCTCACAGTCTTTGTAACACCTCGATTCTGATTTCCCATTTTTGTTGAGTCTTTTGTTTTATTTGGGTGATTATTATTTTATTTGTCGAATTGGTGTGCTAATATGTTATGTTTACATATTGTGTTATTTTATCGTTTTTGAGAGTTTTTCGGGGAAATTAGGTTGGAGGGTATTTTAGATATTTCTTAATTAATGTAAGTTAGAAATTTTGTGAGAAAATGAATTATTAGATATTTTGAGAGGAAAATGATAGAAAGAATTAGAATATAAAGATATAAGAGAGAAAGAGGAGAGAAAAGAGAAAGAAAGAAGAAAAGAGAAAGAAAGGAGAAAAAGGAGAGAAAGAAAGGAGTAAAAGAGAAACGAGAAGAAAAAGAGGAAAAAGCTTGGAAATCTTCAAAACAACTTCTAGGAATCGATTTAATCGGGTAAAGGTGTGAAATCTCATTATCTTATCAATGTATATCATTATGTATGTGTTTGTTGGATTGTTTTGGTTGTTTTTCCACATTTTTCATTTTAGGTCGAAATTGGTAAAATCGATAAAAACCGATGTTTTTATGGTTAGAATTTGAAATAAATTGTGTAGTTTAGTCGAGGAATGTTAGGCTGAGACTATTGAAACTTGTTTGATTAAATTCGGGTGATTTCGTGACTTTTTGATGTTTTTGGATGATTGAGGGTTTGAGTAGCGAAGCGTTCGCTAGGCGAATCACTGGCGAGTGAGGTAGCGAAGTGTTCGCTAGGCGAGCACGCAGCAAGCTACCAGCGAACACTCCCAGACTTGGACAGAATCAAAAAGACCCAAACTCGCTGGAGCAAGTGGAGTAGCGAAGGACTCGCTAAGCGAACACTTCTGCTCGCCTAGCGAGCATGACAGTACAACATTTTTCTTTTCCCATCCAACATCGATTCTTCGACTCAGATGTTGATCAACCTTATCCCAAACGTGTAGCTTGTGTGCTGTTATATGATATGTTGTGGATAGCCGTATGGCGTGAATCCTAGATTGTGGAATTTATTGTGAATTGTGGCCTTTTGGAAAATAAATGCATTGTTTAAATTAAATGTAAATGCATGATAATTGTGATAGAGTTCATTTCCGTTTGGCGTAATTGAATGCGAATGTATATGGATTGTATGTGATAGAATGAGATGAATGCATGAATATATATTGTGAATATGTATGCATTTCAAGAGTGTCTTGAGTCATTTTGCATGTGAAGCATAATGATGTACATTCTTGTGTTGTGGGATTCTAATGAGAACCCGTTGTAACATCGTGTGCCTATGTGAGGTGTGAGTGATGATTACAAACGATTGTGTGCCTATGTGAGGTGTGAGCAATCGGATTGTGTGCCTATGTGAGGTGTGAGCAATCCATAAAAAATGTGTGCCTATGTGAGGTGTGAGCAATGGGTGAACATCGTGTACCTATGTGAGGTGTGAGCGATGGTTCCAATAAGTTCCTGAGTGAACTTGAGATGATTGAGTCGGTACCGCATTGCATTTGCATAGAGTCGTGAGTCGGTCTCTATGATTTACATTTATCATCTTTATAATTGTGCATTGGTGAATAAACATAAATGTGTATGTTTATGTGGAATGGTAAGAATTGTGAAAGTATGCATGATGAATATGCTTGGTTTTATATATACATTGTGATGTATATGAGTGAGTTGCGATGAATTGTGGTGAGAATGTAGAATATGTGTATTTTTATGCTAAGATATATAATTATATGCATTGTTATTATGATAATATTTCTCACCCTTCTGTTGTTTTGTGATGCTCTATGAGGCATTGCAGAGTAGGTATGCTGGAGGTCTTTTGTGAAGCGTGTCTTCATTCTTTTGGTCGGTCGGCTCTGATATGTAGCACCGGGTAGCTAGGATGTTCATGATTCTTTTGTGATACATTTGTATATGTATCTTGTTGTTGGATGTTTATGTAAACATGATTTTGTTGTTGAATCATACTGGTTGATATATATATATATATATATATATATATATATATATATATATATATATATATATATATATATATACATATATATATATATATATATATATATATATATATATATATATATATATATATGTATATATATATATATATGTATATATATATATATATATATATATATATATATATATATATATATATATATATATATATATATATATATGTTTGATGTTATCAATGTTTAGATTTTCCGCTTTTATTCTAAATATTTGAGATGTGGGTGTAAGGACTAAGTTCCTCTGTTGTAAAGTTACCCCACTGTTGCATATCTTTTGTTGAGCAGGTGTTGTATGTTTTAATTTCAAGCGTAACGTGACGCGCCTCTTTTATATTGTGTTTATAATTATACTCTGATGAGATTTTTAATATGTGGCTAATTGATTATGTGATTATTTGGGGGTATAGAAAGGGGGTGTTACATTAAGTGGTATTAGAGCCAGTGTTGAGTCAGTTGTGTCTGTCTTGTTGTTGTGATGGTTGAACAGTTGTTTAACCTTGTTGTTACTTTTGGGAATGGTCAGAATATGGCTGGTCGTAACGACAATGCGATGGCTGCTGTTTGGAAGCAATGGCCAGGACGGTGCAAGGTGCACCGAACGTGAATGCTAATGACGAGTTCAGGAAGAATCAACCACCGGTCTTCAAAGGAAGATTTGATCCCAATGGTGCTCAAATTTGGTTGAAAGAGATTGAAAGGATCTTCAGAGTTATGAACTGTGCAGCGAGGAATAAGGTGAGACTTGGGTCTCACATGCTGAAGGAAGAAGCCGACGATTTGTGGGTCGGTATTGTTAGAACACAGATTGGTTCTTAATAATATCTCTATGTTTTGATGATAACTATTATGAAATTTTGTATTGAAGAATTATATACTCTAAATTTGCTTGAGAATGTTTGCTGCTGATGTTAAAGTAAATATCACTCCAGAAGCAAATTAGATCTGAACATAAGAAATATGCAAGACTCTGAAGCGTCAGAAGCATCTTTTAGAAGATTCTGAATGCTGTCACCAGAAGATTCTGAGCGCTGCCTCCAGATGGATCTGAAACAGAAGCTACAGAAGAATCTGAAGCAAGCCAGAAGCATCTGAAGAAATGAAGAAGTTTGTATGAAGAGTTATTCAAGCACAATTACTTTAGAAGACTGATAGTACTAACGCTGCCAGTACTGAGGATCTGACCCAAAAAACTCTGCTCTGAACTTACACATGCTGAAAGCACACTTGCTGAAAAGACTCTGATTCAGCAAAACTCTGATGAACATCAGAAGGCTCTGACTAACTTAGACTCTGATAATTCTTGCTGAAAATTATTGAAGAAGAATTCAAAGATTATGTCCGTTGGAATAATCCAAACGACTCTTTCCTTATTTATGCTAGACACAAGAACACAGACAAAAAGGATTTCTCTATGCATTCTTCTTCTAGGAAAGGTCACTTGATGTGAAGACAAAAAGGCTCAGACCTTTTGGTACACTCTTCTCAACGTGAAAAGCTCTTGGATCACTGTGCCTATAAAAGCAAGTTTTCACTCATCTTCTTCAGTTGACGAATACACTTGAAAAGAATTGATTGAAAAAGCTCTCATACAACTCATATATTCTTGCTAGAATTATTTCATTGTTCTTAATCTTAAGTGAAAAATCACAGTTGTGATAAAGCTTTATTAGAAGCATTTTAACACTTGTATTTATTATTACATTTGATTGTAAGAAAACCTTAAGAAGATCCAGTTAGGATCAGTAGTTCTTGAGAAGACTTTAAACAGTTGTTCTCAGTGCTTACTATTGTAATCAGTTGATTAAATAGTGGATTAAGTCCTTGTTTGAGAAAGGCAAATCACTCTAGAAAGGGTGGACTGGAGTAGTTGAGTTCAACGAACCAGGATAAAAATACTTGAGTTTTTACTTCTAAGTTTTTATCTTCATACTTATTCAACCCCCCCTTCTAAGTATTTTCTCACCTTCAGTTGGCATCAGAGCTCCGGTTCTGTGTGTGCTACCACTTCACAGTGACAGAAAAGATCCAGTGAGAAAAACTTTGATATATATTTGGTTGTTACTATGGTTGATACTTTAATATCTAACATTAACAACAAATATGAAGAAAGGGATAGAATCAGCACTAAACCCCTATGTTTGATGGGGAGAAATTTGATTATTGGAAAGACAGGATTGAAAGTTTTTTCCTTGGTTATGATGTTGATTTATGGGATTTGGTCATAAATGGATATGTTCATCCCATTGATGGGAATGGCAAGAAAGTAGATAGAAAATCTATGACAGAAGCCCAAAAGAAGGAATTTAGAAATCACCACAAGGCTAGAACAATATTGTTAAATGCAATATCTCACACTGAGTATGAAAAGATCACAAATAGAGAAACTGCATTTGACATGTTTAAGTCCTTGAAGATGACTCATGAGGGAAACTCTCAAGTCAAGGAAACAAAGGCTCTGGCTCTAATTCAGAAGTATGAAGCCTTCAAGATGGAAGAAGCTGAATCTGTTGAAGCCATGTTCTCCAGATTTCAAATACTTACAGCTGGACTAAAGGTTCTGGATAAAGGATACTCTATTGCTGATCATGTGAAAAAGATCACCAGAAGCTTACCTACCAGATGGAGACTTATGGTGACTGCGCTGAAAATGGCTAAAGATCTGAACAAGATTTTCTTGGAGGAACTAATCAGTTCACTAAGGAGTCATGAAATTGAACTTGAGGAAGATGAACCTCAAAAGAAAGGTAAATCAATTGCCTTAAAATCTAATAAATCTGCTAAAGCATTGTAGGTAATAGAGGAAAGCTCTGAAGAATCCTCATTTGAAGATGAAGATGAACTATCCATGCTGTCCAGAAGAATAAACAAACTCTGGAAGCATAAAGGAAAGAAGTTCAGAAACTTCAGGAAGCCGGACCAAAGAAAAGAAACTTCTGGACACAGAAGATCTGGCAAAAAGGAGGTTGTCTGCTACGAATGTAAAGAACCTGGGCATTACAAAAATGAATGTCCAAAGCTGTTGAAAGAAAATCCTAAAAGAAAATCTGATAAGAAGAAGAAGGTTCTAATGGCAACCTGGGATGATTCAGATACATCTGAATCTGAATCTGAGTCAGAAGAGGAATGTGCCAATGTAGCATTGATGGCAGACATAGAAGATCAGGAGGAAGGAATTTCAGGATCTGAATCTGACTCTGACGCTGAAGAGGTAATGGCTAAACTCACTAAAGATGAACTTATCAAAGTGTTATCAGAGGTTCTGAAGAGCTATAACAATATTAAGCTCAAATACAAGGAGCGTCAAAGCAATCTTGTATCTGAGAATAATATTCTCAAATCAGAAGTGGCTGAGCTAAATGAAAAGAACTTAAAAATGAAAAATGATTCTGAATTAGCTCAACAAGACTCTGATTCTGAAACTGAGTCTGAATGCAAAAATATGACTACAGTTTTCAGAAGTTTCTTGCTAAAAGTATAGACAGAAGCAAAATGGCTTCTATGATCTATGGAGTTAGCAGAAATAACAGAAAAGGAATTGGATATAAATCTTCCTCTACAAAGGTTTTAAATCCAAAACCTGTTGATAAAATTATCATTAAGAAGACTCCTTTATATTCCCATTTTAAATTTGGTCACTTGAATGATATTGAACACACTCGTTATGAAAAGAACATTCATGTGTTTAAATCTAAGGCTAGTCAGAATAAACCTTATGTTGAAAAACAAAAGTTTAGACGAACCTTCAGAACAACTAACCCAAAAGGACCCAAGAAGATCTGGGTACCTAAGAGTAAAATAATTCCTATTGCAGATGTTCTTAGCAGCAAGGTCAGGACGCCAGTCATGGTACCTGGACTCTGGATGCTCGCGACATATGACAGGAGAAAGGTCTATGTTCCAAAGTCTGGAGCTTAGATCTGGAGGTGATGTAAAGTTTGGAGGGAATCAGAAGGGCAAGATCATTGGATCTGGCACTATTGGAAATGGTAAACTTCCCTCTATTACTAATGTTTTACTTGTAGAAGGATTAAAGCATAATCTATTGTCCATAAGTCAATTAAGTGACAATGGTTATGACATAGTCTTTAATCAAAAATGTTGTAAAGTTATTAGTCAAAAGGATGGCTCAATCCTATTTAGTGGAAAGAGGAAGAACAACATTTATAAAATAAATCTTTCAGAACTTAAGGTTCAGAATGTTAAATGCCTCTTGTCTGTTAATGAGGAGCAATGGGTCTGGCACAGAAGATTGGGGCATATTAATATGAGACGTATATCTCAGATTAATAAACTTAATCTTGTCAGAGGACTTCCTAAGTTGAAGTTCACCTCATATGCTCTTTGTGAAGCATGTCAAAAAGGGAAATTTTCAAAATCCTCTTTTAAATCAAAAAATGTTGTTTCTACTTCCAGACCATTAGAATTACTTCATATTGATCTGTTTGGACCAGTGAAAACTGCATCCATCAGAGGCAAGAAGTATGGATTAGTCATTATTGATGACTATAGTAGATGGACATGGGTAAAGTTCTTAAAACACAAGGATGAGTCACATTCTGTGTTCTTTGACTTCTGCAAACAAGTCCAGAATGAAAAAGATTTCAAAATTATAAAAGTCAGAAGTGATCATGGTGGTGAATTTGAAAACAAATATTTTGAAAAATATTTTAATGAAAATGGCATTGCTCATGATTTTTCCTGCCCTAGAACTCCACAACAGAATGGGGTTGTAGAAAAGAAAAATAGAACTCTGCAAGAAATAGCCAGAACCATGATCAATGAGACTAATCTGGTAAAGCACTTTTGGGCAGAAGCAATCAACACAGCCTGTTACATTCAGAACAGAGTGTCTGTAAGACCTCTTCTGGAAAAGACTCCCTATGAATTGTGGAAGAACAGAAAGCCCAACATTTCATATTTTCATGCTTTTGGATGTATTTGCTACATGTTGAATACTAAAGAAAATTTGAACAAGTTTGATTCTAAAGCACAGAAGTGTTTCATGCTTGGGTATTCTGAATGCTCTAAAGACTACAGAGTATACAATACTGAAACACAGATTGTGGAAGAATCTATTCATGTTAGATTTGATGATAAGCTTGGCATTGAAAAGCCAAAGCAGTTTGAAAGTTCTGCAAATAGAGAAGTAATTCTCACAGACTCTGAAGACTCAGAGGCAGACAAAGCTCAAGTGAAGGAACCTGAAGCAACGCCAGATGCAATTCCTTTAACTTCTCAGATGAACAACTTAAACATTTCTGAAGAATCAACTGTTAGAGGATCATCCTCCAGAATCAAAGCTTCTCATCCAGAGAATGTGATCATTGGAAAGAAGGATGATCCTATCAGAAAAAGATCCTTCCTCAAATCATCTGAAGCATCATTATTTGGATTGGTGTCAATAATTGAACCAACCTCTGTGGATGAAGTTATGCAAGACAATGACTGGATTATTGCCATGCAAGAAGAGCTAAATCAGTTCACTAGAAATGATGTGTGGGACTTAGTTCCAAGACCAAAAGGATTCAACATAATTGGAACTAAATGGGTCTTCAGAAACAAGCTTAATGAGAAAGGAGAAGTTGAAAGAAATAAGGCAAGGCTAGTTGCTCAAGGGTACAGTCAGCAAGAAGGAATTGATTATACAGAGACTTATGCTCCTGTTGCAAGGTTAGAGTCTATTCGTTTACTCATTTCTTTTGCTGCACAATATAACATCACTCTATATCAGATGGATGTTAAAAGTGCCTTTCTAAATGGTATTATAGAAGAAGAAGTTTATGTCCACCAACCTCCTGGTTTTGAGAGTGAAAAATTTCCAGAACATGTTTTCAAACTAAAGAAATCTCTGTATGGTTTAAAACAAGCTCCTAGAGCTTGGTATGAGAGATTAAGCAATTTTCTTCTGGAGAAAAATTTCATCAGGGGAAAAGTGGACACAACACTCTTCTGTAAAACATTTAAGAAAGATCTTCTAATTTGTCAAATATATGTGGATGATATTATATTTGGATCTACCAATACTATGCTGGGAAAGGAGTTTGCTCAATGTATGCAGGCAGAATTTGAAATGAGCATGATGGGAGAATTGAGATTCTTTCTGGGAATTCAAGTCAACCAAACTTCAGAGTGCACTTACATTCATCAGGCCAAATATGTTAAAGAACTTCTGAAGAAATTTAACATGACTGATAGTAAGATGGCAAAGACTCCCATGCATCCAACTAGTACACTAGGCAAGGAAGAGGAAAGTAAAAAAGTAGATCAGAAACTCTACAGAGGTATGATAGGATCTCTTCTCTACTTAACTGCTTCTAGACCTGACATTCTGTTCAGTGTATGCTTATGTGCAAGATTCCAATCAAATCCTAGAGAATCACACTTAACAGCTGTTAAGAGGATTCTAAGGTATCTGAAAGGTACTTCTAATGTAGCTTTGTGTTACAGAAAATATGATGATTTTAAATTAGTTGGATTCTGTGATGCTGATTACGCTGGAGACAGAGTGGAAAGAAAAAGTACTTCTGGAAGTTGTCAATTTCTAGGAAGAAATATAATTTATTGGTACAGCAAGAAGCAACCCACAATTGCACTATCAACTACAGAGGCAGAATATATTGCTGTTGCTGGATGTAGCACGCAGATACTCTGGATGAAAAGTCAGCTAGAAGACTATCAGATATTTGAAAGTAACATTTCTATATTCTGTGATAATACTTCTGCTATATGTTTGTCTAAAAACCCCATTTTACACTCTAAGGCAAAACATATAGAAATTAAACATCATTTCACCAGAGACTATGTTCAGAAGGGAATTATAAACTTAGCCTTTGTTGATACAGATCTATCGCTACTGCGAAAATCGGCGTCGGCTATGACAGAAGAGTCGCCACCGTGCGTTATTTATCCCAACGGAGGGAAAGGAAACGCTCAGAGTAAACCTAACGCAAAACGGGAAAGGAATGGTCATCGTAACCAAATCCCTGGATTCGGGAGTCGATTACGCAAGGGGAAGGTATTAGCACCCCTCACGTCCGCCGTACTCGACGGGATCCACGCTTGTTTTCTAGTACGGATTGTTATTCTATCTACTCTACAGGTCTGGGTTAAAAAGAAAAGAAAAATAACTCGGCAAAGTATCACACTTTATGCCTACGTATCCCCGTCTGGAACGAGAAATCAGAGTCAACGTAGTTTGCCTAACTACGGGTTAAGGGGGGAAGGTTGGTCACTAGGATACGGCATCTTATGCCTACGTACTTTCATACAGCATGAAAGATCAGAGCAAACGTAGTTCGGGCTACGGAAGACACAAGCTTGTCTGACTGGTTTTTTATTACCTTATGAAAGGGTTTTTCTTGATTAAGAGTCCAAGCGGACAAAAATGACACTTTGATGTTTGTTTTGAATCTTTTACGAAAGAAGTGTTTTTTAGTTTGTGTGCAATCTCTGACATACTAGAGACTATGATTTGAGAGTGACTACGTCGCATGTCACCCAAAGGATGCCACACTAAGCAGCCAAACTACTGGAAAGAAGCTCCCCAGCAACCCTTTCTCAAATAGCTTAAGGCTCGTGACGTACGACATCGATTAACCTTATTACTGTATTTTTGAGTTGTTTTGAGATAAAAAGAGAAAGAAACTCTAAAAAGCCTAGGGTTGAAAAGGGAATAAAAACTAACCTAATGTTGTCATGCATGGATAAGAATCCTAATGTCTGTCATAATTCCCTCCTGCACAGAGGAAATCAGAGATCCTAGGGGATAAATAGAAAAGAAAGCAAGCAAGTACAGTAAAATGCATGCAATGCAGCAATACAAGCGAGGCAAGGGAGTCCTGCTCAACCTCGAACCTGGGAAAACAACAGGCAAAGTGAATCAACATTCACTTCAAACCTTAAGGGGGCAAGCTGTACAAGCCAACAAACAATACAGAAAAACCAAAATAAAACAGAGGAGGCAGCCCAAGCAGCAGCATCAAACTCCCACAGTTGACAGCACAAGCAGCAGCATCAAACTCCCACAGTTGACAACACAAGCAGCAGCTCTGACAGCAACAGTTGGTTAAACAGCAAAAAGTTGACAGCAACAACCTTCATCTTCATGAATAGCTCCTATCTTCAAGCTCCATTGAACCTTTTATCTTCAACAAGCACCAAGCTTCACCAAGCTTCCCTCTTTAACAAGCAACAAACTTCAGCAGCAAACAGCTTCACCAAGCAGACAACCTCAACAAGCAGACAACTTCAACAAGCAAGCAGCTTCAACAAGAAACACTCCTAGCTTCAACAAGCCCAAACTTCATCTTCAACAAGCTTCAACAAGCAATCTCCAAAGGAGAATCCATTAACAAGATCAGGTTGAAATGTTAAGTAACTTAATGACAACCAAAGGAGGCCACTAAGAACTTAACATTGTAAAGGAACTGTATCCTCAAAGTTCTACTCTTAAAGCATGCCACTCATCCCTCCAAGGGAGAGATGTGACTTCTTTAAGAGGACTTTATGTCATTGGATTGAATGGATATGAACAATATACTCCATGTTTGAAGAAAGAAACAAAACTAATCTAATGCTCTTCCTAAAACCCTAGTTTTCCTAAGCTCCTGACAAGCACTCCACCAGATGAGAAAATCTTCATGTCCAAGCTCCTTCAAGCTCTCTAAAGCACCTTCAAGTTGTCTTCATGTCCATCCAAGCACAAAAGCAACACCACCCTAATCTAAGGGGAACTATTGAATCAAACTAGCCAAATTAGTTCATCAGAAACACCTAGAAGTTAGTCCTAAAACTAAATCTAATTAAAATACCAAAAGGGATTGTAAAATCCTACAAAAATTACTAAGGGTTCCTAAACCTCTTATGAATATCTCCATACAAAAACCATGGGGTAAATCAATCATTATGTGCTAAAACTATGCCCTAAATCTAAGGGAACTATCCTAAAACCCTAAATCTACACCACCTATTGTTTATTGTTCAAAACAACCTAAAATTATCTCACAAAAATATGAGAAAATCACTATGGGTACATGCATTTCTAAGCTATCTAGCCCAAAAAGAATCAACTCAAAAATCATCACCAATCATTCATACCAAAATCAGCAAGAAAGCATACCAACCATATTCAAAATAAAATGAACTAAACTTCAAAAAATACAATTAAAATATAAAATGCATGAATTAATAATCTACTAATCCTATAAAATCCTACACTCTCTAAGGAATCAGGGGAAAAAATCTAGATTAAAAAGACTAATTTTCCTAATTATTGTGATTTTATTTCTAAACTATATGCAAATGATAATATAAAAGAAAATAAAACAAAAATAACAAAAGTGGCGTGTTGAATAGCAAGATTATCATGTTGTAAACCAAACCTGGGCCCAAGAGGGGGTGTTGGTAGCAAGCGAGTACTAAGCCCTAACCAAACTAAAAACAATCAGAAAAATGAAATAGAATATGGAAAAAACGTGTGTCAAATAGCAATACATTTCAGTGCATTTTCTCATTGGGCCCAAACCAGGGGTGTGGAAAGCAAGAATCACTTAAGCCCATCCAACTCAGATTAAATGAAACGGAGCGTTTCATCTAAACTCCTCCTCTTCAGATTTGAAACGCAATCGTGGCTCTTGGATGGAGTCCTCAGTCAAAGGTCAAACACAAATCAATGGCTAAAACTTCATCTTCCCCAAAAATGCATCACACACAAAACTGAAACACCCTATCCCACTTAAAATCATCCCCTGAGTTCAAATATGCACTCCAATTCCATTGATTCTCACCCTAACTCAAAACCCGATAGAAGTTGCAGAAAAATCACCAAATCTTGATCGCCACTAAACTTAAAATTAAAGCTCCCAAACTCATCTACACGCATCAGGCTTCAATTCTATCTATTCAAATGTGATTACAACCTCAAGAACTAGGAGATATGAGCTTCAACAGAAAATGGCATCACACTAATTTGGTCTCTAATTGTCCAATTCTTGTGCCTAAATCCATCTAAGCAACATCTATAACCTATCCACATATCAAATGCTAATCAATTTCCCCTAATCTAAGCTAAAAAATGAAAGTTGCAAACCTGGAAAATATGGTTGAACAGAAGGTGCAAATGCTCGATTCAAGCTCCAATCTTTTGCAGAATCACTCAAGAACCCCTCCCCAAGCTTCTACAATGGTCAATTTGCCTTGAAATTCCCTCTATCTCCAAACCCGATTCTGAGATGCAATGAAGAAAATTAAGTTTCTCCTTCTTGTTTCTTGCTCAATTCCTCCCAAAAAAATGATCTGAATCAATTGCCAATGTTATATAGAATGTGTTGGAAACCTCTAGAAAGTTTTGTAACCAACTGAATGAGATTTTGAAAATCTCATATCCCTTGAAAATCTCATATGCCAAAGTTGTGCTTTACTCTGTTCTAGCTCTTGGTTTCACTTGAAATTCTCTCCTCATGACATTTTGAATTGAAAGGGATGTGTAATTGCCTTGCTTTTGATCCCATGGCCATGTATTGATATGTTACTTCAACCTTAAGTAACAAAAGGGAACCATGTGAAATTGGCCTCAAATCCAAAATGTGGTATTGCCATCCTTTCCAAAATATGTTTTCTGATCAATTTGGTATATAACATTGCTTGGTTTGGCCATAAAATCAAGAAATCACTTTTTTGGCCTTTTAAATGGCTTTAATTTCTTCCTTTTCAAAATTTCTCAAACCAACTTCTCCTATGAGCCAATTCAAAGCCTCCTTGATGCATGGTAAATGTTAAAACCCTATTTTGAGCAACTTTCTAGTTGAACAATTTTCCATTTGAGGCCTCTAAGTTGATTAAAATGGCCTATGATCACAAATGATCCATAATCATAAATACCCAAAATACCCCTGGCTTGAAAAGATCATATTTTGAGTTCTAAAAATCCCCTTGAGGACTTATAATACTCTATGGAAAGCTAAGATCAAGATCTACAACTCTCATGTTCACAAAGAATCCATTTGAAACCTCCTTGAAGGGAAAAAGTTGCTTGGAAGTCAAGTGACTTTCACAGATAAATTTCATAGTCCTCTGATGACCTGTAATTTGGAAAGACCATAACTTGAGTTCTACAAATCCCCTTGAGGACTTCTAGTACTCAAATTAAAGGTATTGAGATGCTCTACAAGTTTCATGTTGGCCAAAGATCCATTTGAAACTTGTAGCTTGACTTATGTGGCTTTGAAGTTAGGCACTAAACAGGGGATTTTACACTGAAACCCTAATTTAGTAACTTCCCACATTCTTGATCTTTCTTTGCTTAACCTTGGCACAAAACCACACATGTATCAACATACCAATACATGAATCCCATGACCTCAAGGTAGGATTTGATGCTCTCCAATTTGCACAATTGAACTAGGGTTGACCCAGATGAAACCCTAGTTGACTGCACCTCAACTGTGGCTCTTGTACTTGAATCAATGACTTGTCCCAGCTTCAATATGGTCCTCTAGGCATCCCATGAGATCCATAAACACCTCAAATTCGCATTCCATGTCTCTCATCCCACTGATGATTCTCAATATTCCTCAAGATAGGAGCAAAACCCACATGTAAGCACTCAAGCTTCTCAAGACTTCAAATCTCTTCTTGATGACTTGAATGACTTCTCAATCTTAGATAACACCTCTTGCTAGGCTCTTCCCTTGATATGCACCCCTGATCCCTTGTTGGATGCATGCTATGCTATGATATGCCAATGATTGAACTATGTACATGATGTAACTATGCAAATGAAATGTAATGAAACATAAATCAGGCAAGAAAAGGTTGAGCAAATTTTGGGGTGCAACAGCTGCCCCTATTCAAACGGCTTGGACCCGAATGGGTGAAGAGCGAACAGACTTCAAACAATCGAGGTACGAGACGGTTGAATACCAAGGAAACCCGGAAATTTGCCAACCGCAGAAATAAACTGCACAACTGCTTGGGGAACGACATCCCCTATCTGAATCCGGTTGTTATGGCAACAACTGATCCAACGTCTGATAATAATTCTGATTTCACCTTCAACCACCTATGTAATGCCACAGGTACTGAACAATTTTTTTTGCAAACACCTCCGTCCACAACTGGACTAACCTTGTCAACACAAGAAGAGAAACAAATTCGTCAACACGAATAGAGATCATGTCGTCACAGGAGTAACCTTGTCCACATCTGGACCCATATTTCGTCAAATCACGAATAAAAACAAATCTCAACAACACAGGAATAGAACTTTGTCCATGTTATGACGCTCACTCCGTCAACACGAAGAACTCCCATCACAAACTTGTCCATGTTAGGACTCCACATTCCGTCAACACAGAGAAATCCTATCATAAGCTTGTCCACGTTAGGACTCCACATTCCGTCAACACGGAGAAATCCCTTCAATTTCGCTGGGGATAAGTTGTCCGCATCTCGTCAACACGAGAAGATCCTATCAACATAGGAGTAAATTCTTATTTGCGTCTCGTCAACACGACAAACTCCTATCAACATAGGAATAAATTTTCCATGTCAGGACACGCATCTCGTCAACACGAGGAAAGGGTTTAGGATTTGTCCACGTCAGGACTCACATCTCGTCAACCCGAAGAACGGTAAACTTGTCCACGTCAGGACTCGCATCTCGTCAACACGGGGGAAGGTAACTTGATTTGTCCACGTCAGGACTCACATCTCGTCAACACGAGGAAATCCTATCAACATAGGAGTAAATTTTCCACGTCAGGACACCATTTCGTCAACACGAAGAAAGATAAATTTGTCCACGTCAAGACTCGCGCATCTCGTCAACACGAGGAACTATGAACTTGTCCACGTCAGGACGCACATTTCGCCAATATGAAGAAAGATATCTGCTGGGGATAAATGTTTCACGTCAGGACACCATTTCGTCAACACGAAGGGTAATCAATTTGTCCACGTCAGGACTTCACATTCCGTCAACACGGAGAAATCAAATCTGCCCGCGTTAGGACTAGCACATCTCATTAACACGAGGAAATAAATCTGTTCACGTCAGGACTACACTTCTCCAACACGAAGAGATTCCGTCAGTACAGGAGTAGATTGTCCACGTCAGGACTCATATCTCGTCAACACGAGGAACTCCTATCAACATAGGCAATAAAATTTTGGCGATTTCCGGGGAAATACTTCTGTCAACCAGTAGGAAGATACATCCGTTTATCCGCACGGGAAGATACTTTGAATACAATTTATCTGCTTACCTCTGTAGTAGCTAACTCCATTGGTCCCAACCCACAAACCCTTTAGCACTGACGTGACAACAACTTTAAGGAGGACTCCACTGGGGATATTTGGAAACCACACTGCCGGACACCTGTTTCGATAACTGGCGACAGCTTCTGAAATTTTGATTCAGGAAACCCTTCGACGCTGACGTAACAACAACTTTGAAGATAATAATCCGCTGGCCGGATAAGAGAAACTTCAACAAGCAACTCTGACGGGGAAAACAAGAGAAATTTAAACAAATAACTCTGCTCGGGGACAAAGAGAAACTTAACCAAGTAACTCTGTGGGGAAAACAGTAAGATGAACCGTATCATCACACGTCTCACGGCGAGACCTTGAATACCTGATTTATGCTTTAAAATGCGTATGTTTGAGAATGGCGCAATGTTCCGTTACGGCACGGAAATGCTACGCGTTTGAGTAGATGCAAATATGACAATATATGCAAATGCAAATGCAGGCTCAAGCTGTCGGGGCCACTCTGATAACGATGTCTCAACAACATGAATGCTGAAGATAAAGCCAACTCCGCTGGGGAGAACAAGTATCACAAAATATTCTGGCAAAATAAATGCCAGAAATACCACCAACTCTGCCGTGGAGAGATTAAACATCAATTTCCACTGGGAGGAAAGAACAAACACCCTGCTGGTGAACAAATTTAGCTGGGGAAGAAGCGACACTTCTGGGCAACGCACACTGTCTGGGTACAGTTTACACATTCAGAGTTACCACTCTGCTGAGGATCAACATCCTGTCAATGGCATGACGACCTGTGGCGAGCAAGAAAATCATCCTTCGCAGATATAAACCTTCCGAACCAACAACTTGGTTAACTATTGCGGGACTCTCCCATGCTGGAGATTGAACGTGCACATCTTTGATTCGCTGAGGAACGCAACCTCTGTAGGGGACATTAATTTTGACTTGCTGGGGTTAATCCCATGGACGGCTTTCCATGAGGACACTCTCCTGGGGAAATAATTCCCTCCTTCGGGAAGGGATAAATGTCATTTTAACTCTCTGGGGATAAGCTGCGACTAGCTGAGGAATGACATCAACTGGAGTTAGGTCTTACGTCAAGCGATCTTGGCTGGGGAATACAATTCCTGACCGTTTGCTCCAAAGGTAAGAGCCTGCAAAACACAAACGAGACAAAATAGGCATATACAACAGAATCTGTCCGGGTTAGCATCTGTGACATTACTTCAGTCAATTCGAAGTTTTAGCAATTATTGGCAAGGGCCAGCGAGATTATGTAAGTGCAAGTTTATCAAAAACATCGGCGTCTTTCACAAACAAAACAGTAAAGAACAAGCATCAAGTACTGAATAACATGTTTTATTGATAACGGGCCTCTGAATAGGCAAAGTTTTGTACACTGGATGCAACTTTTGAAAAGAGGAAGTTACGCACAAACACGCATAAATATATGCACAAGAAGCATAAAGAAAATACAAAACAATGTTTGTATACATGTCGGCAACGTGGCACAGACAAACACCATGAGCTGATCCTCCTATGACTCACCTGACTCTGCGCTTTCCCGGTACTCGATCTTCGGAAGAGATTGTTTTTGGATAGACGGCCCCCAGGTACTCCCAAACCACTAAGCAATGTCGTATCAAATCCGGACCGCAGTCATTTGCTTTTTCAATCCCTAACTTTTGCGTGAACCGCCCTTTGCGGGTTTTCAATTCACCGGGATACCCTTTTTTGCCGAAGTCGCCCTTTTCAGGTTTTCGACTTCGCGGGTGTACATCTTTTCAATTTTATCCCTAACTTTTGCCAAACCTTTTATTCATTTTTTATGGTTTGCCGGGATGCCCCATGTTTGCCTGGACTCTCTTTTTACTGTCCAGCGGGTCACTTTCAAGCAAAGTATTTTTTAACTGCGTCCGAATTCACAGGAGACGTAAAGTCTTCACCATCCATGGTGGATAGTAACAAGGCTCCTCCAGAGAAGACTTTTCTGACAACGTAGGGACCTTCGTAATTGGGCGTCCACTTTCCCCTGTGATCGGTTTGTGGTGGGAGAATCTTTTTCAAAACAAGATCGCCCGTCTGAAAGCTTCGAGGGCACACCTTCTTGTCGTAAGCTTTCTTCATCCGGCTCTGATATAACCGACTGTATGCTAGAGAAGCCAGTCTCTTCTCATCCATTAAGCTCAGCTGATTCAGTCTATCTTTAATCCATTCTGCCTCATCGAGTTGGACATCGCGTAAAACCCTTAGGGAAGGAATCTCGACCTCCAACGGTAACACCGCCTCCATCCCGTATACCAATGAGAAAGGGGTTGCCCCGGTTGATGTGCGTACCGTCGTACGATAACCATGCAAAGCGAAAGGTAACATCTCGTACCAGTCCTTGTATGTCACAACCATCTTCTGAACAATCTTCTTTATGTTCTTATTGGCCGCTTCGACAGCGCCATTCATCTTGGGCTGGTAAGGAGAAGAGTTGTGATGCTCAATCTTAAAATTCTGACACAGCTCTTTCATCATTTTATTATTCAAATTTGAACCGTTGTCGGTGATAATTCGCTCGGGGATTCCATATCTGCAGATAATATCTCGTTTGATAAATCTGGCTACCACTTGTTTGGTCACATTGGCATATGATGCCGCTTCCACCCATTTGGTGAAGTAATCGATTGCCACCAAAATGAACCGGTGTCCGTTCGATGCCGTGGGCTCAATCTTGCCAATCATATCAATCCCCCACATCGAGAAAGGCCACAGTGATGACATCACATTCAGAGGGCTCAGCGGCACATGGATTTTGTCCGCATAAATCTGGCATTTATGACACCTCTTTGCAAACTTGAAACAGTCTGTTTCCATAGTTAGCCAATAATAACCTGCCCGCAGCAGTTTTCTCGTCATAGCGTGCCCACCAGCATGTGTACCAAATGTACCCTCATGTATCTCTTCCATGAGCAACTTCGCCTCTTTCTCATCTACACAGCGTAGCAACACCAAGTCGTGGTTTCTTTTGTACAGGACACCGTCCGAATTCAGATAGAAATTGCCAGCCAATCTCCTGAGAGTCTTCTGATCTCGACTGGATGCCCTAGCCGGATACTCCTTGTTCTTTAGGAAATTCTGGATGTCAAAGTACCAGGGTTTACCATCGGGAGCCTCGTCAATGGCAAATATGAATGCAGGCCTATCGAGCCGAGAGATAACAATCCGGGGAGCCTCGTTCCAGAAGTTAACTTTATACATTGAAGACAATGTCGCCAGGGCGTCAGCCATTTGATTTTCTGCTCGCGGTACGTGATGCAATTCCATCTTGTTAAAGAAAGGCAACAATCTCCTTGCATAATTCATATAGGGTATCAAATTGGGCTGACGTGTCTCCCATTCTCCTTTAATCTGATTCACCACTAGAGCTGAGTCTCCGTATACATCCAGATTCTTGATTCGCAAATCAATGGCTTCTTCCAGACCCATGATGCAAGCCTCGTATTCAGCCTCATTATTTGTAACGGGAAAGGTCAATCGGGCAGTAAATGGGATATGCGACCCCTGAGGAGTAGTGATAATTGCACCTATTCCGCTACCATAGGAATTAACTGCTCCGTCAAATATCAACTGCCATTTGGAACCCAACTCTGGTCCTTCGTCCGACAACGGTTCTTCACAATCCTTCATTTTCAGGTACATGATATCCTCGTCAGGAAAATCAAACCTCATCGATTGGTAGTCCTCAACCGGCTACTTCGCAAGGTACTCTGACAGAACGCTACCTTTAATAGCCTTTTGCGAGACATATTGGATATCGTATTCTGCTAACACCATCTGCCATCGGGCAATTCTTCCGGAGAGTGCTTGCTTCTCAAACACGTATTTGATTGGATCCATCTTTGAAATTATCATGGTTGTATGATTCAGCATGTACTGCCTCAAACGTTTGGCGGCCCAGGCTAGCGCGCAACACGTCTTCTCGAGCATTGAGTATCTGGACTCACAGTCGGTAAACTTCTTACTCAAATAGTAGATCGCATGCTCTTTACGTCTGGTCTCGTCGTGTTGACCGAGAACACAACCCATACTTTCCTCAAGAACCGTCAAATACATAATCAATGGTCTCCCGGCTACTGGGGGTATCAAAACAGGATGTTCCTGCAAGTATTCTTTTATCTTTTCGCTCACAATAAACCCCAGCAGTTTACCCGATCGCACCTCAAAGGTGCACTTGTTAGGGTTCAGTCTCAACCTGAACTTCCTAAGCCTTTTGAACAGTTTCAGCAGATTAACCAAATGCTCCTCCTCTGTCTGGGATTTGGCAATCATATCATCAACATAAACCTCGATCTCTTTGTGCATCATGTCATGAAAGAGAGTCGTCATAGCCCGTTGATATGTTGCCCCAGCGTTCTTTAGTCCGAAGGGCATCACTTTGTAACAAAATGTTCCCCAGGGAGTAATGAAGGTAGTCTTCTCCATGTCTTCTGGTGCCATTTTGATCTGATTATAGCCTGAGAAGCCGTCCATGAAGGAGAATACAGAGAACTGAGCAGTATTATCGACCAGCGCATCAATGTGAGGAAGTGGAAAGTCGTCTTTCGGGCTCGCCCTATTCAAATCACGGTAGTCTACACACATCCGCACTTTACCGTCTTTCTTCGGCACTGGTACTATATTAGCGACCCATGACGGATAAGTTGTAACAGCTAGGAAACCAGCATCCCACTGTTTTTGAACTTCCTCCTTGATTTTCACAGCCATGTCTGGTCTGGTTCTTCTGAGTTTCAGCTTAACAGGCGGACATTCCTCTCGCAACGGCAGATGATGCACAACCATGTCCGTATCCAACCCAGGCATATCCTCGTACGACCAAGCAAATATATCGCTATACTCTCGCAGTATCTCAACCAGCCTTTGCTTGATGTCGCTCTGCAGCGCAGCCCCTATACGAATATTTCTCACAACTTCTTCCGACCCCAAGTTGATAATCTCAATTTCCTCCTGATGAGGCAGAATGATCCTCTCTTCCTGTTTCAACAAACGAGTCAGCTCCTCTGGAAAGTCGCTATCCTCAACAACCTTTTCCTCTGCTTGGAATACCGGGTGCTCGAAGTCGAAACAAGTCATAGGCGGTTCGTAGGAGATGTCATCTGAAATATTAGTCCTGCAAAGGAAATGGTTAAATGCTTCAAAACACGGACAAAGCAAACAACCACGTTGCCATTTATTGTTAAAGTAAAAACAAGAAAAACAGGGATCACAATATTTGCATATGAAAAACGCCTTTATTTCATGATTAAAACAATGCAGTACACATAATCAAGTAGCCCTAAGGTAAAATCATTATGCCCCGGGTAGGACCTAGGATTATTCAACAATTGATAAAACAAATCATTATTGTTTAAGAGTCACTGGGACAGTTTCCCGGATGGACCAGTTGCAGAGACTTTGTCCTGGCACGCTTGGCTTGATCCACGCGTCCATATCGCAGTCGCTATCTCCGTCTTCAGCATCGGAAATAGCGTTGATCGTCTCAAAGCACACTCCGCTTGGCGTACTCGTTATCGGTCCCTTGAACCTGGACGCTCCTGAAGATGACGCTGACGACGTCGGTCGATACCCTAGCCCAAACTTGTCATTCTTCACTGGAATCTCCAAAACCTGCCCCCAGCCTTTAGTCTCACCAGTCTGCACTAAAGCCTGAGCTTCTTTGTAGGATGATACTGCCACCTCTGATACTTTGCTGGGACCCTGAGCTTTGTCTTTAATCCGCAACCTTTCGAAGGCTTGACAAGGTGTCTCGTGTATTTCTCCATCAACCTCAACATATCTGAACGAAGATAGACGACTAACCAAAATGTCCTCCTCCCTGCAAACGGTAACAACACTATCACCCACCATGTACTTTAACTTCTGATGCAATGTGGACGTTACGGCCCCGGCAGTATGGATCCACGGGCGCCCAAGAAGGCAGCTATAAGCTGGGTGGATATCCATGATGTAGAATTCGATATCAAAAATTTCTGGCCCCACCTGAAGTGGTAACGTTATTGACCCAAACACTGATCTTTTCGTCCCGTCAAACGCCCTCACAACCAAATCGCTGGGCGTGCAAATAATTCCCCGTATGTCCAATTTCATCATGGCTTTCTTTGGCAATACGTTCAATGACGATCCAGTATCCACCAATACACGCGACATTACGATGCCCCGCATTCCACCGATATATGCAAAGCCATGTTGTGCTCTCGACCCCTGGGTGTTAGATCAAAATCTGTGAATCCTAGGCTATGTCCCGCGTTGACATGTGCCATTACCCCCTCTAACTGATTTATCGAAACTTCTTGAGGCACAAACGACGTATCCAGAATCTTTAGCAAGGCGTTTCGGTGGGCCTCGGAACATAACAACAACGACAAGATAGAAATCTTCGACGGTGTCTGATGTAGGTGTTCAACAATTTTGTAGTCGCTTTTGCGAATCAGTCTCATGAACTCCTCTACGTCCTTGAGTGATGTATCCTTTTCTTTCGACTGAGTAGGCCCGCTTTCACTTACTTTGGCTTTGCCTTTGGCCAATCTCTCTGCTTCTACTTCAGGTGAGGTAAAGATCCTTCCGCTACGGGTCATGCCCCCCGTTCCAACGACATTATCAACAGCCCCAGCTGGCTGGCTATTCACCCCAATCTTTTCACCGTTGCAATACGCTTCTAATCCGTATGTCCACGGGACAACTTTTGTACTCTCAAAGGGAACAGGCCCTGCTTTGGTAATCGTAATGGTTGGCCGCTTGGCAGGCGCCGTTATTGTTATAGTCTTTCTCGGGATCGTCACCGTTGCAATATCATTCTGCTCATCACATAATGCCTCCACAGACGTCTCAACCGCAGTTCGATCAAATTGCAAGGTCCCTTCATCGATCATGGCCTGAATGCCCTGCTTCAAATCAGTACAACCCTCAACACTCTAAACAGTATTCGTCACAACCCGGGAATACTCCCCCTATGAGCAACCTGCTTTTCACTTTACTCAATGGCGTCTTCAACTCAATAACATCCAACACCAAGTTCAAACTCTCTTCTGTCAAGATGGCATTTACCCCCTGGTTAGGCATAGGCTGTTGTACAATATTGGGCCCCACCTGGCCAAAGTTGATGGTTTTACTGTCCAGCAAGTCTTGAACTTTATGCTTGAAAGCATGACAAGATTCTACATCATGTCCAGGCGCCCCAGAATGGAATTCGCAGGGCTTATTAGCGTCATACCCATAAGGAAGTACCGGTCCTGTAGGCGGCTCCAGCGTTCTTTTCTCAACCAAATTCAAACCCAGCAGTGTCTGAAGAAGCTCTGCATATGTCGACGGAGGCTTATCAAATACCCTCTTCGGCTTTGCATTCTGAAACCTTCTCTGGCCCTGATTCTGCCTTTGTTGCTGCTGCGGTTGTTGTTGCTGCTGTTGTTGTTGAGGAATTGGAATAGTAACACTGGCTATTTATTGAGGTTGTCTGTACTGATTTCTGCCTCTGCCCCGGCCTCTGCCACCAAATACAGCGCTTGTGTCACCCTGTCGTCTTCCGCCGAACGCTTTTCTCGCACCCCCAGCGGAAGAAGTAGATTCGCCTGCCTGAATCTTTCCAATTTTAATTCCGTTTTCGATCCTTTCTCCCATAAGGATCATATCGGAGAAGCCACCCATCGACACATTGAGTAACTTGTCATAGTACATTCCTGTAAATGTCCCCACAAACATGTCATTCATCTCCCTTTCAACCAAAGGAGGGTGCACCCGAGCTGCCATATCGCGCCACCGCTGCGCGTACTCTTTGAAACTTTCACCACTTTTCTGCGACAGACTCTGCAACTGAACTTTGTTTGGCGCCAAATCGCTGTTATATTTATAATGCATAACAAAAGCATCAGCCAATTGCTTCTAGCTACTAATCTAAGTGGGCTTCAGTCCCATGTACCATTCCAACGATGGTCCAGATAAGCTATCCTAAAAGAAATGCATGAGCATCCTTTCATCATTGGAATATGCGGACATCCTTCTATAATAAGAACGTACATGGACCTTTGGGCAGGTATCCCCTTTGTATTTGTCGGATGTTGGAGCCTTGAATTTTAATGGCACCCTCAGCCTTGGTACCAACCCCATAGTAGTCATATCTAACCCAGCGGAGTTCTGATTAACCACACCTTTCATCTGCTCTTCCAGCATTCTGATCCTCTAAACAGGGTTAATGGGGCCCTTAGGTCCCATACCTCTTCCCGAAAAAGCGTCTTCCTGATGATGCACATTCCAATCATTGCCATACCCATCGTAACCCACGTTACGGCCAAATCATTGCTGATTGAACACAGGACCCTGTCCTCGGTTGTCGAACCCTAGATTGACCCCAGCAGGTCCAAAACCATTGTTGAAAGGAAATGCTCCAGCGCCGTTGCTATTCACATTACCAAATCCACCATTACCATGGCCATACCCCTGAATATTTCCGTAACCGTCATTGCCAAAGCCTTGATTGTTGAACCCGAAGTTCCCGTCCTGATTGACATTGCCATACCCATTGTTTCCAAAGCCAACATTGTCAACCAACCCTTGATCGGCATCCACAGTGTTGCCTTTGTTGTTAACAACATGCTCATCACCATCATTTCCGGTATTGCCATTACCCGCGCCAGTACCTGCACTGGTACCAGTGTTTCCGTTGACAGTCACAACAGGTGGAGTAACAACTGCCGGTATCTCATCCTCCCGACGAGGAGTTTCAACAGAAATGTGGTCAGTATTGCCATTTCCGTTTGCCCGCGTCAGCAGCGGCTGCACCAAGGTCTGAAGGTTCTCCTGGCCCTTGGCCATGCTCTCCATAGCTTGCATGAACAGAGTCAGCTTCTCACGGATTTCCTGCATCTCGACTTGAACTTGATCCATTATCTTCTTGCAGTTGTTTCTGGTTGAGTAGCGGTGGATTCTTTGTTCGTCAATCCTGAAAAACCTGTGAGATGCAGGAAATAAGATACAGATTCAACAAGTAACTGGCAATGCAAAAATGAGTATGCAAATGCAATATGTGTCTGTGAGTTAGGGAGATCAACCCCTGATTCTAGTGCCATAGTGCCAGTGAAGTGAAGTGCTAAGAAACTTGGATCCACTCATGGAAGAAACATCTCATATATTGCTGAAAAGAGCCCAATAAGGCAGAAATACAATATCACTGAGTGTATAGTAACAAGAAGGCATGACCTCAACCAACAATCCTAGTGATGGCCAACACAATGCAAATAAAGCATATACAACAGTGCATAAGGTAATCAAGTGCGACCATATGCCCGATACTCCTCTAACAATCTCTTAGTCTTGGGATGATCCGGCTGAGAAAGCAACCCTTCGACGAGCGAGTCTCTTTGCCTGATAACACGCTGGAGATCCCCAATGGATTCCTCTCAAACACCTTCTCCAAAGCACTCCTCTAGCTTCCGCTTCTGGGATGCAGACTCTTTCTTGCGCTTGATAACTTTGTTCAATGAATTCTGAACGTCATATCTCCGCATAACCTCTTCTTCAAACTTTTTCTGGCTAGCTTTCAACTGATCTTCCAGTTCAGAGATCTGTTGCTTCAGTTTGTCTTCTCTTTCCTTGTTGTTTGCCAGCGTAGCGTTCCAGGTTTTGTTGAATGTGGAGATCTCCCGGTGGGCTATATCAAGTGCTTTCTTCTTAGACTCCAGCATGTCATGAGAGCTCTTGAAATCTATCCCCAAGCGTTCGCGCTTCTTTCGTTGCTCAGTCAGTTCTGCACCTAACCGGTTCACCAGCTTTGTTTGCTGCTTGAAGGAATATACGGCTTCATTTCTTTCGCTTCTGAGCTGAACTAGCTCTTCTTCCAACTTCTCGTTGGCTTTCATCAGCTCTTCTTTCTCCTTCACAACCTGTTTATATCTCTCAATAGACACAGTAGTTGGCTCCTCGACCACGAGGGGAGCAGGAGGTAATACTGCAGGAAATGGCATCAACGCCTGTTTTGCCTTATCTTAGATCCAGACTTGGTACGGAGGATAGGCTTGACTATCATTCTTACCCAACAACGGCTTCCCTTTCTTGCGGATGTTATTCCAAGCATGCTGAAGCTTGGATAACAATTCTCCACTCAGATCACCTATGAAGTACAAAGATTCCTGCACTTCCTCCTCTTTTGGCGGGCTTCTCAAAGCGTAACCAAATTGCCTGATCAACAATGATGGATTGTAGTTAATGCACCCTTTTCTCCCAATCAGAGGAACGTTAGGATATCCTGTGCAGCTATAGATAATCTCAGATCCCAGTAAGTCCCTATCAAACCAGACAACATCTTCTGAAGAAAGCCCCATCAGACGTTCAGACCATTCCACCGTAGCTGCAGACTCAGCAAAGATGCCCTTCTTGGGCAGGTGACTCTCAAACCATATATACAACAAAGGCACACAACAAGAGACGTTATTGCCCCACCTATTCTCGTTCTTATAATGCAGAGAGTGATAGAAGTCTCTAATCAGTGTAGGCACAGGATTTCCTGAAGCAAATATATGGAATGCATCCAAATCAACAAAGTCAGGCATATTAGGGAACAATACAATGCCATAGATACACAAAGCAAGGATAGCATTAAACACAATCCAACAGCCACTCTTGGCATACTCTTGTGCTTTCCCAACCAAGAACTTGAGAGAAAAACCAGAAACTCCATTCCACGAGGTTAACAGCAACTCTGAGGAGTCTAAATGCAAAGCAACAGCCAAATCCTCCAGCTTGGGCTCAGCACCCATATGGATGAAGGGTACCCTGTTCTGAACGGTCAACTCCAAGATCTCAGCATATTCCTCCATGGTCGGAGCCAGAATGAAGTCAGGGAAAGTAAAATACCTCAGCAGGGGATCATAGAACTGCATAAGCGCGTACAATCCGTTCAGCTCATACGTGGATGGTTTGCAAACCAACCTAAGCAGTTTCCCATAGCTCTTCCTGAAACTTCTCTTCACATCATCATCAGCCAGAGACATCAAACCAAGCAAAGAAGAAACATCTGGAGTAGGCAACTTGAACGCCACAGTCTTCTTCAAAGTATCCATAATACCAGCAGAAATTCGGGCAACTAGAATCAGAGGGTATGAAATGCACCTGCAGCACAGACGTATGTTAATGATATGCAAAATGAGTATGCAACAATGCAATATGCAAACATGCAACAGGGATCAAGTGATATATTGCTGAAGAGATCCATCCATATCTGTCTCAACAGACCCACAATACTGCTCAAACCTGGTCTCAACAGACCCAAAACAATACTCCAGCTTGGTCTCAACAGACCCATAACACTGCTCTGATGAAGAACCCCAAGTAACCACACATACTGATCCACTGTTAAGAAGACCGGGTAGTCTGGAGGTCAAGTTTCCTGCATGCCCTAATCCCTCTCACAGGTAGGTGTCCTATCAACTGACACAAGGTACGGCATCCTATGCGGTCGTTGGCGTCACAGACTTTCAAGACTGATGATACGATCCCCAGAAGGTGTGGCATCATCATGTCCTGAAGAGGCCTCACTTAGCCACCTTCCAATTGATCGGTCCCCGGAGTCGACAATCCAACTAACCAACAACCCCCTCAACCCAAAGGGTTGAAAAAGAACTCAACCAGAAGAACCTCGTCCGAGCGTGGAGATTTTGCGGGACACTAGTACATGCAAAGCATGCACGCAGCCCACTATCTTTCCACAACTAATTCTAGGAGCACTCAAGCCCAGGTCCGACTTATCTCTCAATCTGACCCCTCTACCCAGCATAACAACAATAATATAATGCTGAAAGTAAATACAGAAAGGTAAATCCATACAAAACCCACGACGGGGAAAAACAAGCGCTATGTAGACTGACTCGCGCAGGGAACCGTTGGAGTCCCCAGCAGAGTCGCGCAGCTGTCGCTACTGCGAAAATTAGCGCCGACTATGACCAGAAGAGTCGCCACTGTGCGTTATTTTATCCCAACGGAGGAAGGGAAACGCTCAGAGTAAACCTAACGCAAAACAGGAAAGGAATGGTCATCGCAAACCAAATCCCTGGATTCAGGAAGTCGATTACGCAAGGGGAAGGTATTTAGCACCCCTCACGTTCCGCCGTACTCGACGGGATCCATGCTTGGTTTTCTAGTACGGATTGTTATTCTATCTACTCTACAGGTCTGGGTTAAAAAGAAAAGAAAAATGACTCGGAAAAGTATCGCACTTTATGCCTACGTATCCCCGTCTGGAACGAGAAATCAGAGTCAGCGTAGTTCGCCTAACTACGGGTTAAGGGGGGAAGGTTGCTCGCTAGGATACGGCATCCTATGCCTACGTACTTTCATACAGCATGAAAGATCAGAGCAAACGTAGTTCGGGCTACGGAAGACACAAGCTTGTCTGACTGGTTTTTTATTACCTTATGAAAGGGTTTTTCTTGATTAAGAGTCCAAGTGGACAAAAATGATACTTTGATGTTTGTTTTGAATCTTTTACGAAAGAAGTGTTTTTTAGTTTGTGTGCAATCTCTGACGCACTAGAGACTATGATTTGAGAGTGACTACGTCGCATGTCACCCAAAGGATGCCACACTAAATAGCCAGACTACTGGAAAGAAGCTCCCCAGCAACCCTTTCTCAAATAGCTTAAGGCTTTTGACGTACGACATCGATTAACCTTATTACTGTATTTTTGAGTTGTTTTGAGATAAGAAGAGAAAGAAGCTCTAAAAAGCCTAGGGTTGAAAAGGGAATAAAAACTAACCTAATGTTGTCATGCATGGATAAGAATCCTAATGTCTGTCATAATTCCCTCCTGCACAGAGGAAATCAGAGATCCTAGGGGATAAACAGAAAAGAAAGTAAGCAAGTGCAGTAAAATGTATGCAATGCAGCAATACAAGCGAGGCAATGGAGTCCTACTCAACCTCGAACCTGGGAAAACAACAGGCAAAGTGAATCAACATTCACTTCAAACCTTAAGGGGCAAGCTGTACAAGCCAACAAACAATACAGAAAAACCAAAATAAAACAGAGGAGGCAGCCCAAGCAGCAACATCAAACTCCCACAGTTGACAGCACAAGCAGCAGCTCTGACAGCAACAGTTGGTTAAACAGCAAAAAGTTGACAGCAACAACCTTCATCTTCATGAATAGCTCCTATCTTCAAGCTCCATTGAACCGTTAATCTTCAACAAGCACCAAGCTTCACCAAGCTTCCCTCTTTAACAAGCAACAAACTTCAGCAGCAAACAGCTTCACCAAGCAGACAACCTCAACAAGCAGACAGCTTCAACAAGCAAGCAGCTTCAACAAGCAACACTCCTAGCTTCAACAAGCCCAAACTTCATCTTCAACAAGCTTCAACAAGCAATCTCCAAAGGAGAATCCATTAACAAGATCAGGTTGAAATGTTAAGTAACTTAATGACAACCAAAGGAAGCCACTAAGAACTTAACATTGTAAAGGAACTGTATCCTCAAAGTTCTACTCTTAAAGCATGCCACTCATCCCTCCAAGGGAGAGATGTGACTTCTTTAAGAGGACTTTATGTCATTGGATTGAATGGATATGAACAATATACTCCATGTTTGAAGAAAGAAACAAAACTAGTCTAATGCTCTTCCTAAAACCCTAGTTTTCCTAAGCTCCTGACAAGCACTCCACCAGATGAGAAAATCTTCATGTCCAAGCTCCTCTAGCTCTATAAAGCACCTTCAAGTTGTCTTCATGTCCATCCAAGCACAAAAGCAACACCACCCTAATCTAAGGGGAACTATTGAATCAAACTAGCCAAATTAGTTCATCAGAAACACCTAGAAGTTAGTCCTAAAACTAAATCTAATTAAAATACCAAAATGGATTGTAAAATCCTACAAAAATTACTAAGGGTTCCTAAACCTCTTATGAATATCTCCATACAAAAACCAGGGGGTAAATCAATCATTATGTGCTAAAACTATGCCCTAAATCTAAGGGAACTATCCTAAAACCCTAAATTTACACCACCTATTGTTTATTATTCAAAACAACCTAAAATTATCTCACAAAAATATGATAAAATTACTATGGATACATGCATTTCTAAGCTATCTAGCCCAAAATGAATCAACTCAAAAATCATCACCAATCATTCATACCAAAATCAGCAAGAAAGCATAACAACCATATTCAAAATAAAATGAACTAAACTTCAAAAAATGCAATTAAAATATAAAATGCATGAATTAATAATCTACTAATCCTATAAAATCCTACACTCTCTAAGGAATCAGGAAAAAAAATCTAGATTAAAAAGACTAATTTTCCTAATTATTGTGATTTTATTTCTAAACTATATGCAAATGATAATATAAAAGAAAATAAAACAAAAATAACAAAAGTGGCGTGTTGAATAGCAAGATTATCATGTTGTAAACCAAACCTGGGCCCAAGAGGGGGTGTTGGTAGCAAGCGAGTACTAAGCCCAAACCAAACCAAAAACAATCAGAAAAATGAAATGGAAAATGGAAAAAACGTGTGTCAAATAGCAATACATTTCAGTGCATTTTCTCATTGGGCCCAAACCAGGGGTGTGGAAAGCAAGAATCACTTAAGCCCATCCAACTCAGATTAAATGAAATGAAGCATTTCATCTAAACTCCTCCTCTTCAGATTTGAAACGTAATCGTGGCCCTTGGATGGAGTCCTCAGTCAAAGGTCAAACACAAATCAATGGCTAAAACTTCATCTTCCCCAAAAATTCAAACTGGGAGGGAAATATTCAGGACGGTGGCCTGAGCTTTGCGCCACCGTCTTCTCCGGCGGGACAATCCCAAAAATGCATCACACATAAAACTGAAGCACCCTATCCCACTTAAAATCATCCCCTGAGTTCAAATATGCACTCCAATTCCATTGATTCTCACCCTAACTCAAAACCCGATAGAAGTTGCAGAAAAATCACCAAATCTTGATCGCCACTAAACTTAAAATTAAAGCTCCCAAACTCATCTACACGCATCAGGCTTCAATTCTATCTATTCAAATGTGATTACAACCTCAAGAACTAGGAGATATGAGCTTCAACAGAAAATGGTATCACACTAATTTGGTCTCTAATTGTCCAATTCTTGTGCCTAAATCCATCTAAGAAACATCTATAACCTATCTACATATCAAATGCTAATCAATTTCCCCTAATCTAAGCTAAAAAATGATAGTTGCAAACCTGGAAAATATGGATGAACAGAAGGTGCAAATGCACGATTCAAGCTCCAATCTTTTGCAGAATCACTCAGGAACCCCTCCCCAAGCTTCTACAATGGTCAATTTGCCTTGAAATTCCCTCTATCTCCAAACCCGATTCTGAGATGCAATGAATAAAATTCAGTTGCTCCTTCTTGTTTCTTGCTCAATTCCTCCCAAAAAATGATCTGAATCAATTGCCAATGTTATATAAAATGTGTTGGAAACCTCTAGAAAGTTCTGTAACCAACTGAATGAGATTTTGAAAATCTCATATCCCTTGAAAATCTCATATGCCAAAGTTGTGCTTTACTCTATTCTAGCTCTTGGTTTCACTTGAAATTCTCTCCTCATGACATTTTGAATTGAAAGGGATGTGTAATTGCCTTGCTTTTGATCCCATGGCCATGTATTGATATGTTACTTCAACCTTAAGTAACAAAAGGGAACCATGTGAAATTGGCCTCAAATCCAAAATGTGGTATTGCCATCCTTTCCAAAATATGTTTTCTGATCAATTTGGTATATAACATTGCTTGGTTTGGCCATAAAATCAAGAAATCACTTTTTTGGCCTTTTAAATGGCTTTAATTTCTTCCTTTTCAAAATTTCTCAAACCAACTTCTCCTATGAGCCAATTCAAAGCCTCCTTGATGCATGGTAAATGTTAAAACCCTATTTTGAGCAACTTTCTAGTTGAACAATTTTCCATTTGAGGCCTCTAAGTTGATTAAAATGGCCTATGATCACAAATGACCCATAATCATCAATACCCAAAATACCCCTGGCTTGAAAAGATCATATTTTGAGTTCTACAAATCCCCTTGAGGACTTATAATACTCTATGGAAAGCTAAGATCAAGATCTACAACTCTCATGTTCACAAAGAATCCATTTGAAACCTCCTTGAAGGGAAAAAGTTGCTTGGAAGTCAAGTGACTTTCACAGATAAATTTCATAGTCCTCTGATGACCTGTAATTTGGAAAGACCATAACTTGAGTTCTACAAATCCCCTTGAGGACTTCTAGTACTCAAATTAAAGGTATTGAGATGCTCTACAAGTTTCATGTTGGCCAAAGATCCATTTGAAACTTGTAGCTTGACTTATGTGGCTTTGAAGTTAGGCACTAAACAGGGGATTTTACACTGAAACCCTAATTTAGTAACTTCCCACATTCTTGATCTTTCTTTGCTTAACCTTGGCACAAAACCACACATGTATCAACATACCAATCCATGAATCCCATGACCTCAAGGTAGGCTTTGATGCTCTCCAATTTGCACAATTGAACTAGGGTTGACCCAGATGAAACCCTAGTTGACTGCACCTCAACTGTGGCTCTTGTACTTGAATCAATGACTTGTCTCAGCTTCAATATGGTCCTCTAGGCATCCCATGAGATCCATACACACCTCAAATTTGCATTCCATGTCTCTCATCCCACTGATGATTCTCAATATTCCTCAAGATAGAAGCAAAACCCACATGTAAGCACTCAAGCTTCTCAAGACTTCAAATCTCTTCTTGATGACTTGAATGACTTCTCAATCTTGGATAACACCTCTTGCTAGGCTCTTCCCTTGATAGGCACCCCTGATCCCTTGTTGGATGCATACTATGCTATGATATGCCAATGATTGAACTATGTACATGATGTAACTATGCAAATGAAATGTAATGAAACATAAATCAGGCAAGAAAAGGTTGAGCAAATTTTGGGGTGCAACAAGATCATCAATGGGCAGATATTTTCACAAAACCTCTTGTTGAAGATAGATTCAAATTTATTCTGGAAAATATTGGTATGGATTTGTGTCCAGAATAATATTTGTCAGAAGCAAATTTTTTAGATGAAAAATGTTTATCACTCTGAAGTATTTCATCTGTTGCTTATTAGATTTATGTTTATTTGTGTGTATCTGAACTAACCAATCTCAAAGGATCTGAACGTTGGCTAACGTTTCATTTCTCAAAAGAATTCAGAAGCACATGCAAGCAAACACGTGTCACTCTTAATCTGAAAAGATGGCGTGTACACTACTGAAGAGGCGTTTGAGGTATGGTTTGAATAGTGAAAATCTTGATTTTCCCCCCAATTTGTCAGAATCAATTAATACTTGAAATGATTTTTATTCTCTTTCATTAATTGCCATTAAATGCTATGTGTAAACGTGTTTTGAATGTCTGTTCGAGTGCCTAATTATTTTCTATAAATACCACATCTCTCACCACTCTCACACTTTTCACATCACAAGCAAGTTTATGCATTTCTGTCTTCTTTTCTCTCTTCACAAAAACCCTAAACCCTCGTCAAAATCATCTTCATCGTCTTCAATAGCAACCTCATCTTCTACAGCAGCTCAGTTTCAATCAACCATGGCTGCAGTTACTTCTGCAAATATGGGTGTGACTCCATTCACGACACCTAAAAGGACTTTGCTAACTCCTGTTAACAAACTTGAAGTTCTCTGTGAATCAATGGTGGAATTTGATTCATTAGCTGAAAATGGATTTGAATTTCGTTCAATAATTGATGCACAAGGCTGGGTAAAATACTTTGACAGATTATTTGGACCAGTTTACCCTCATCTGGTGAAAGAATTCTGGACATGCTTCTGTTTATCCCAAATTCATCTTGTCTTCTGTTCTGGGTAAGGAGATTATAATTACTGAAGATCTAATCAGGAAACTCATAGGGTATGAGGAGACTGATGGAGTATGTCATCTGCCAGCTGGGCGTGTAGACATGGAAGAAGTTTATGAGGAAGTCATCACTTTTGGACAGGCCTCCAACAAATTTAAAGATCTGAAGCCTGACTATAAAATCTGGGCAAAGATTTTTCTAGGATGCATTCATCACAGAAAATCTACAAATTCTCCAGATTATGTGAATAATGAACAACTCTACTTCATGTACTGTTTAAGTCAGAGCACTAAGGTAGATCTCCCTTACATTCTGTTCATGCATTTATGGAACCATATCAATGCTTCAAGAGAATCTGTAAAGGAAAAGGGTCAGAAGATCAGAACATGGATTCCCTTTGGAAGGTTAATTTCAGACATTCTGACAGAGAATGGTCTGGTGACGGCTCTGTATGAAGCTGGAGTCAAGGATGAACTTGAATCCATTGTTGGAAAACCTCTGAATGCAAAGAGTCTTCAGAGACTAAAAATTGTAGAGGAACTCTCATCTGCACCCAAGAAGCTGAATGTTTCTGAAATCAGTCAGAAGCAAATTCCAGTTGAAAACTATCCACTGTTCTGTGCTGAAGAACCAAGGGAAATAATTGTGAGATATATTGATGCATGCAAAGCAGATGGAACGCTCATTCCTGTAGATATTTTGAAAATAGAAAGAGAACCAATGCCTGATGTATGTAATGAAAACACAAGGAAAAGAGGTCAATCAGAGACAGAAGAAGTTGCAGCTCAGAAGAAGCCAAAAGTTGCTGACAAGCCTCAGAAGCTGATCAAGAGAAAAGCATCTGGAGACCCCCCCCCCTCTGTTCCAACAAAGCGTATCAAGATTAAAGGTACCAAATCTTCTGCATCTTCTTTCAATAACATTGCTTTAAATGAATCAACATTTAGTTCTATTCCAAAAACCCCTCCTACTCAAAAACAATTTGTTCCTGCTCCATCTCAAAAATCTGAACCATTAAAACTTCCTTCCCCACAAAAATCATTTGATCCCATTTCCACAACTCCATTAAAATCCTCTGCTATTCCATCATCTGAACCAACAACAACAATAACACCAGCAAAGCAAACTCCACCACCTATAACAAAACCAACAGAACAATCTGAACCACAACAACAACCAGAACAACAACAACAACCAGAACAACAACAATCAAACACATCTGAACCTATTGCATCTGGACAAATTATTTTTGAACCACCTATATCTGAACAACCTACTTCTGAACCACCTACATCTGAACAACCTGCATCTGAACCTCCATCAAAACCTTCTGAGCATCAATCAGAACCAACCAACCCATCTGAAACAAATATACCTGAGACAGAAATTATAGAAGTTACACCTCTCAAAAATGTTTTTGAAGTGTCTTCTACATCTTGTACTCCAACCACATCCTCAAACTCATCAGAATCTGATATACACCCAGATATTCTGTCACCTCCCTCTCTCAGAAATCTTGCAGTTAACCAACCAGCATCACCTGTTTCATCAAACTCTCTCATTCCCAATCCCATTCCAAAACCTAAGCCAAGGAGATCTGAATTTGTATCCCTTGCTTCTTTTAAACCACTTCCCACTGATCCATTGTCTTATGTTTTGAAAGTTAAAAATTTCTATGAGAGAATTGAACCATCTGGCACTATCACCCCTCTTAAGCCCAAGCTTTCCATCATTCTACCATTTGTTCTTCAAACCTACATAAAAGAACTGCCAGAAATGACTTCATCAGAACCTCTTTTATCTGATAAGTCTGCATTCATTCCTTACTCTTCTACTGTATTTGATGTTGTTTCCTATGTATCAGATGCAAAACCGTGTTTGTTGAATGCTTTAGTCAAATCCAAACCTATCATTTCATCTGATCCTCCATCCATACCCTTCTACCCTCGCCCTCTGATCACCATTCCAAAATTCACCATTCCACCTTCACCTCAACCCAAGTCAATCACATTGGAAACTCTCCTAAAACCAAAACCTAGGCTGAATGTTGATCATTTATTTACAAGTTTTTTGAATGAAATAGAGATGCATTTAGGCTCTGTACAGAGGAAGTGCTTATCAACAATGGATGCAAATGAATCTGATGCTACTTGGAATAGCTTCATCAACAGATTCAATATTGTAGCATCAAATCTGAAGAACGTATGTTCTGATGATGCGAAGCTCAGATTTGCTGAAACTGCTAGAAGTTTGTTCTGGACTGTTAAAAGATCTGCACCATTGCTTCTTAAAGATGCTCCTTCATCATCTGAAGTCTGTGATACAGAAGTGAACACTGAATCTGCATCTAAAGACAATCCTCTGGCTATGACTCTTGTAGAACATCCCTTTGGATCTGCTGCTCCTGACTCTGAATCCCCTATGGAAATTGACTTTGTTCCTGCTTCAGAATCTGTCCCACCTTCTTCATCTGAGATCAAGAAAGAGTATCCAGATCTTGAAGATAAGATTGCAGTTCTGGAAGCTGGTCAATCAAAGATTAAGTCATGGATGGCTAAGCAAGATAAGAAGTCTGAAGACATGGATCAGTGGATGTCCAAACAAGATCAGAAAAATGAAACAATGGCTAAGTGGATGTCAAAGCAAGAACAGTCATCCTCTGAGATCACTGATCTGTTGAAGATGATTTTGTCAAAACAAACTTAGTTTATTTTTTATCTGATGTTTGAACATGTACTTGAATTTTCTTTCTGATATTTGTATTATTTGCTCTGAATGAATGAATGACTAAATGTTTTCTCTACATGATTTATCTTTTCTGTATTTCCTTCTATTTGTCTTTTAAAAGTTTTTTTTTCTTTTTGATTATGACAAAAAAGGGGGAGAAAATAGATCTGACTGTTTTAATAAACTCTACCTAAATGAAACTTCAGAAATATCAATTTTATCTAATGTAAAATTTGAGTGTTTCAGAATATTTGATAAATCTGATATACTCTTTAAAAGAAACTCTGAGACTCCCAAATCATATTTAACTTATCAGACTCTGACTCTGAAACAAGCAAGATTGAATGTTTAGAACATTCAGGCTCTGATCCTAAAAAGAATACTCATGCAAAAAGGGAAGTTTCTATTCCTTCTTAGTATTCAATTCAGGGGGAAATTCATCATCTCAGGGGGAGTTATTTCTTTTCTAACTGAACAAAATTTCTGATGTTTTTGTCATCATCAAAAAGGGGGAGATTGTTAGAACACAGATTGGTTCTTAATAATATCTCTATGTTTTGATGATAACTATTATGAAATTTTGTATTGAAGAATTATATACTCTAAAATTTGCTTGAGAATGTTTGTTGCAGATGTTAAAGTAAATATCACTCCAGAAGCAAATTAGATCTGAACATAAGAAATATGCAAGACTCTGAAGCGTCAAAAGCATCTTTTAGAAGATTCTGAACGCTGCCACCAGAAGATTCTGAGCGCTGCCTCCAGATGGATCTGAAGCAGAAGCTACAGAAGAATCTGAAGCAAGCCAGAAGCATATGAAGAAATGAAGAAGTTTGTATGAAGAGTTATTCAAGCACAGTTACTTCAGAAGACTCTGATAGTACTAACGTTGCCAGTACTGAGGATCTAACCCAAAAAACTCTGCTTTGAACTTATACACGCTGAAAGCACACTTGCTGCAAAGACTCTGATTCATCAAAACTCTGATGAACATCAGAAGGCTCTGACTAACTTAGACTCTGATGATTCTTGCTGAAAATTGTTGAAGAAGAATTCAAAGATTATGTCCGTTGGAATAATCCAAATGACTTTTTCCTTATTTAAGCTAGACACAAGAATACAGACAAAAAGGATTTCTCTATGCATTCTTCTTCTAGGAAAGGTCACTTGATGTGAAGACAAAAAGGCTCAGACCTTTTGGTACACTCTTCTCAACGTGAAAAGCTCTTGGATCACTGTGCCTATAAAAGCAAGTCTTCACTCATCTTCTTCAGTTGACGAATACACTTGAAAAGAATTGATTGAAAAAGCTCTCATACAACTCATATATTCTTGCTAGAATTATTTCATTGTTCTTAATCTTAAGTGAAAAATCACAGTTGTGATAAAGCTTTATTAGAAGCATTTTAACACTTGTATTTATTATTACATTTGATTGTAAGAAAACCTTAAGAAGATCCAGTTAGGATCAGTAGTTCTTGAGAAGACTTTGAACCGTTGTTCTCAGTGCTTACTATTGTAATCAGTTGATTAAATAGTGGATTAAGTCCTTGTTTGAGAAAGGCAAATCACTCTAGAAAGGGTGGACTGGAGTAGTTGAGTTCAATGAACCAGGATAAAAATACTTGAGTTTTTACTTCTAAGTTTTTATCTTCATACTTATTCAACCCCCCTTCTAAGTATTTTCTCACCTTCAGGTATGCGTCAAGCTCTTGAGGTAGACGATGAAGAGATAACTTAGGATTTATTTCGTACTGAGTTCTTGAGGAAGTATTATCCTAAAAGTGTGAAAGGGAAGAAGGAGACGGAGTTCCTTGAACTGAAACAAGGTAGTATGTCTGTGGTGGACTATACTGCTAAGTTTGTGGAGTTGGTTCAATTCCATCCTCACTATGCTGCAATTACTGTTGAGTTCTCAAAGTGTATTAAATATGAGAATGGTTTGCATCCCGAGATTAAGCAAGTTGTGGGATATCAAAGAATAAGGATGTTTACGGATTTGACGAAACTTTGTAGAATCTTCGAGGAAGATAGCAAGGCTCGTTCTACACATTACAAAAGTTTGAATGAGAGGAAGGGAAAGCAACAAGATAGAAGTGGACCTTATGTGACACTTGTTGATAAGGGCAAGCATAAGGGAAACTTTGATAAGAGATATGGAGGAGGAGGTTCTGGTTCCGTTAAGTGTTACAAGTGTGGTGAAATGGGTCATAAATCATTTGAGTGTGGGAAGACCGTAGTGAAATGTTCTAACTGTGGAGGCCTTGGGCATGCTACTACAGATTGTAGGAGAAATGTAGTGAAGTGCTATAATTATGGAGAAGTGGGTCACATTAGTACTAAGTGTACTAAGCTGAAACAAGCTCAAGCGAGCGGAAAGGTGTTTGCATTAGCTGGGTCAGACACTACTAGTGCAGATCGTTTGATTAAAGGTACATGCTTTATTAATAGTACGCCTTTAGTTGCTATTTTTGATACTGGAGTGACTCATGAGTGCGCTAAGCGTTTAAATTTGTTTGTGACTTCTTGGGGTGGTGACATGGTTATTGAGACTCCCGCTTCGGGGTCGGTAACTACATCTTTGGTGTGTGTAAGTTGTCCTTTGACCATGTATGGTAAAGACTTCATCATGGATTTGGTGTGTTTGTCGTTGGAGGGATTGGACGTAATCTTGGGTATGAACTGATTGCAATTTAATAGAGTTCATATAGATTGCTATCATAAGTTAGTGGAGTTTCCTTCTTTGGAAGATGATGAAGATGAGAGTTTCCTATCCACTAAAGAGTTGAAGGAACTTTTAGCGGACGAAGCTCAATTGTTCGGTTTGTTTGCATCATTATCGGTGGATAGTAAAGTTGAGCTCGATGTGTTCCCAGTGGTGTGTGACTTTCCAGAAGTGTTTCCGGAGGATATTACGGATGTACCGCCGGAAAGAAAAGTTGAGTTTTCTATTGATCTAGTTCCTGGTACTAAACCGGTTTCGATGGTACCGTATCGTATGTCGGCATCGGAGTTGGTAGAATTGAAGAAGCAATTGAATGACTTGTTGGACAAGATATTTGTAGGGCCAAGTGTTTCTCCTTGGGGTGCTCTGGTATTGTTGATAAAGAAGAAGGATGGGAGTATGCGGTTATGCATTGATTATCGACAATTGAACAAGGTGACATTTAAGAACAAGTATCTGCTTCCCAGGATCGATGATTTGATGGACCAATTGGTTGGTGCGCGTGTTTTTAGCAAGATTGATTTGAGATCGGGATATCACCAGATTCGTGTGAAAGAAGAGGATATTCAAAAGACAGCCTTTAGGACACGGTATGGCCATTACGAATATTTCGTGATGCCATTCAGGGTTTCTAATGAGCCGGGTGTGTTTATGGAATACATGAATCGTATTTTTCATGAACAGTTAGATCATTTTGTGGTTGTGTTCATCGACGATATTTTGATTTACTCTAAGTCTCAAGAGGAGCATGAAGAGCATCTGAGGATTGTGTTACAAATTTTGAAAGACAAACAATTGTATGCTAAGTTGTCGAAATGTGAATTTTGGTTGTCGGAAGTAAGTTTTATTGGACATGTTATTTCCGGTAGTGGTATTAGTGTTGATCCATCCAAGATTGATGCGGTGATGCAATGGGAGGCTCCTAGATCGGTTGCAGAGATTCGAAGCTTTTTGGGCTTGGCGGGTTATTATCGGAGGTTTATTGAGGGATTTTCGAAGTTGGCACTTCCGTTAATGCAATTGACTTATAAAGGAAAGGCGTTCATTTGGGATATTAATTGTGAAAAGAGTTTCATTGAGCTAAAAAGAAGGTTGACGATGGCGCCAATCTTGATTTTGCCGAATCCGACAAAACCATTTGTGGTTTATTGTGATGCTTCTTTGAAAGGTTTAAGTGGTGTTTTGATGCAAGATGGAAAAGTTGTGGCTTATGATTCAAGACAATTGAGAGTGCATGAAAAGAATTATCCTACACATGACTTGGAGTTAGCGACCGTGGTGTTTGTTTTGAAAATTTGGAGGAACTATCTTTATGGTGCAAGATTTGAAGTTTTTAGTGATCACAAGAGTTTGAAATATTTATTTGATCAAAAAGAATTGAACATGAGACAAAGAAGGTGGTTAGAACTTTTGAAGGATTGTGATTTTGGTTTGAATTACCATTCGGGTAAGGCAAACATGGTGGCAGATGCTTTGAGTCGGAAGTTGTTACATATGTCCGCATTGATGATGAGAGAATGGGAACTTTTGGAGAATTTTAGAGACTTGAGTTTAGTTTGTGAAATAAGTGTGAGACTCTGTATGCTACATGTTACGAATGATTTTCTTGCAACCGTATGTGAAAAGCAAAAGTTAGATTTGAAGTTCGTTGATTTAATGATGAATGAGAATGAGGATTTCAAGGTTGATAACTTCGGAGTTTTGAGATTCTGTGGTCGTATTTGTATTCCCGATGATGCGGAGTTGAAAAATATGATATTGGAAGAAGGACACCGAAGTAACTTAAGTATTCATCCGAGAGTGAATAAAATGTATCAAGATTTGAAGAAAATCTTTTGATGGTCCGGATTAAAGAGGGATGTAGCTCAATTTGTGTATGCATGCTTAACTTGTCAAAAGTCTAAGGTGGAACATCAAAATCCTAGTGGATTGATGTAACCGTTGGACATTCCGGAGTGGAAATGCGATAGTATATCGATGGATTTTGTTACGGGATTGCCGAATACGCAAAGAGGTCATAATGCTATTTGGGTAATCATGGATAGGCTTACTAAATCTGCTCACTTCATTCCAATTGATATTAGTTATCCTTTGGAGAAGTTAGCCGAGATTTATGTTCTTGTGGTTGTGAAGTTACATGGAGTTCCTAAGAGTATTGTATCGGATAGAGATCCTAGATTTACATCGAGGTTTTGGGAGAGTTTGCAAAAGGCTTTGGGTTCTAAGCTAAGATTGAGTTCAGCTTATCATCCGCAAATAGATGGTCAAACCGAGAGGACAATTCAATCGTAGGAGGATTTATTGCGTGCTTGTGTGCTCGAGCAAGGTGGTGCTTGGGATAGTTATTTGGCGTTGATTGAGTTCACCTACAATAACAGTTTTCATTCAAGTATAAGTATGGCACCATTTGAGGCTTTGTATGGTCGGAGATGTCGAACACCTTTGTGTTGGCATGAAACCGGTGAGAGGTCGATAGTTGGATCGGAGATGGTACAACAAACGACAGAGAAAGTGAAGTTTATTCGGGAAAAGATGAAAGCTTCTCAAAGTAGACAAAAGAGCTATCATGACAAGAGAAGGAAAGATCTTGAGTTTCAAGAAGGCGACCATGTGTTTTTGAGAGTTACACCGGTTACGGGTGTGGGTCGTGCTTTGAAGTCGAAGAAGTTGACTTCTCGTTTTATTGGTCCATATCAGATTACTGCACGAGTTGGTGTTGTGGCTTATCGTGTGGCGTTGCCTCCGGATCTTTTGAATTTGCATGATGTATTCCATATTTCGCAACTTCGGAAGTATGTTCCGGATCCATCACATGTTATTCCTATGGACGAGGTTGAAGTGAGAGATAACCTTACGGTTGAAGCTTTACCGATTAGGATTTTGAACGTGAAGTCAAGAAGCTAAGAGGAAAGGATATTGCGCTTGTGAAATTAGCGCGGGGAGGCGCTTCGGAAGGCAATATGACTTGGGAACTAGAGAGTGGGATGCGAGAGTCGTATTCGGAGTTGTTTGAATCAGGTAATATTTTCGAGGACGAAAATTTCTAAAGTGGGGGAGAGTTGTAACGCCCCGATTCTGATTTCCCATTTTTGTTGAGTCTTTTATTTTATTTGGGTGATTATTATTTTATTTGTGGAATTGTTGTGCTAATATGTTATGTTTGCATATTGTGTTATTTTATCGTTTTTGAGAGTTTTTGGGGGAAATTAGGTTGGAGGATATTTTAGATATTTCTTAATTAATATAAGTTAGAAATTTTGTGAGAAAATGAATTATTAGATATTTTGAGAGGAAAAGGATAGAAAGAATTAGAATAGAAAGATATAAGAGAGAAAGAGGAGAGAAAAGAGAAAGAAAGGAGAAAAGGGAGAGAAAGAAAAAGGAAGAAGCAACTTCTAGGAATCGATGTAATCGGGTAAGGGTGTGAAATCTTATTATCTTATCAATGTATATCATTATGTATGTGTTTGTTGGATTGTTTTGGTTGTTTTTCCACATTTTCCATTTTAGGTCGAAATTGGTAAAATCGATAGAAACCGATGTTTTTACGGTTAGAATTAGAAATAAATTGTGTAGTTTAGTCGAGGAATGTTAGGCTGAGACTATTGAAACTTGTTTGATTGAATTCGGGTGATTTCGTGACTTTTTGATGTTTTTGGATGATTGAGGGTTTGAGTAGCGAAGCGTTCGCTAGGCGAATCACTGGCGAGTGAGGTAGCAAAGTGTTCGCTAGGTGAGCACGCAGCGAGCTACCAGCGAACACTCCCAGACTTGGACAGAATCAAAAAGACCCAAACTCGCTGGAGCGAGTGGAGTAGCGAAGGACTCGCTAAGCGAACACTCCTGCTTGCCTAGCGAGCATGACAGTACAACATTTTTCTTTTCCCATCCAACATCGATTCTTCGACTCGGATGTTGATCAACCTTATCCAGAACCTGTAGCTTGTGTGCTGTTATAAGATATGTTGTGGGTAGCCGTATGGTGTGAATCCTAGATTATGGAATTTATTGTGAATTGTGGCCTTTTGGCAAATAAATGCATTGTTTAAATTAAATGTAAATGCATGATAATTGTTATAGAGTTCATTGTCGTTTGGCGTAATTGAATGCGAATGTATATGGATTGTATGTGATAGAATGAGATGAATGCATGAATATATATTGTGAATATGTATGCCTTTCAAGAGTGTCTTGAGTCATTTTGCATGTGAAGCATAATGATGTACATTCTTGTGTTGTGGGATTCTAATGAGAATCCGTTGTAACATCGTGTGCCTATGTGAGGTGTGAGCGATGATTACAAACGATTGTGTGCCTATGTGAGGTGTGAGCAATCAGATTGTGTGCCTATGTGAGGTGTGAGCAATCCATAAACATTGTGTGCCTATGTGAGGTGTGAGCAACGGGTGAACATCGTGTGCCTATGTGAGGTGTGAGCGATGGTTCCAATAAGTTCCTGAGTGAACTTGAGATGATTGAGTCGGTACCGCATTGTATTTGCATAGAGTCGTGAGTCGGTCTCTATGATTTGCATTTATCATCTTTATAATTGTTCATTGGTGAATAAACATAAATGTGTATGTTTATGTGAAATGGTAAGAATTGTGAAAGTATGCATGATGAATATGCTTGGTTTTATATATATATATATAATATATATATATATATATATTATATATATATATATATATATATATATATATATATAATATATATATATATATATATATATATATATATATATATATATATATATATATATATATATATATATATATATATATATATATATATAATATATATATATATATATATATATATATATATATATATATATAATATTATATATATATATATATATATATATATATATACATTGTGATGTATATGAGTGAGTTGCGATGAATTGTGGTGAGAATGTAGAATATGTGTATTTTTATGCTAAGATATATAATTATATGCATTGTTATTATGATAATATTTCTCACCCTTCTGTTGTTTTATGATGCTCTATGAGGCATTGCAGAGTAGGTATGCTGGAGGTCTTTTGTGAAGCGTGTTTTTATTCTTTTGGTCGGTCGGCTCTGATATGTAGCATCGGGTAGCTAGGATGTTCATGATTCTTTTGTGATACATTTGTATATGTATCTTGTTGTTGGATGTTTATGTAAACATGATTTTGTTGTTGAATTATATTGGTTGATATATATATATATATATATATATATATATATATATATATATATATATATATATATATATATATATATATTATATATATATATATATATATAATATATATATATATATATATATATATATATATATATATATATATATATATATATATATATATATATATGTTTGATGTTATCAATGTTTAGATTTTCCGCTTTTATTCTAAATATTTGAGATGTGGGTGTAAGGACTAAGTTCCTCTATTGCAAAGTTACCCCACTGTTGCATATCTTTTGTTGAGGAGGTGTTGTATGTTTTAATTTCAAGCGTAATGTGATGCGCCTCTTTTATACTGTGTTTATAATTATACTCTGATGAAAATTTTAATATGTGGCTAATTGATTGTGTGATTATTTGGGGGTATAGAAAGGGGGTGTTACAGTCTTCGGCAAACCCGACACAAAATCCATGGAAATACTATCCCATTTCCACTTTGGAATATTCAACGGTTGCATCAGACCCAACGGTCTCTGATGTTCAATCTTCGACCTCTGACAGACTAAGAATAACCAGCATATACAAACTCAACCACTTCTTTCTTCATCCCTGGCCACCAAAACAATTTCCTCAAATCCGGGTACCTCTTCATAGCACCGGGATGGATACTGAATCCACTTAAATGTCCTTCCTCAAGAATACTCTTCTTTAACTCAACAATATATGGAACACAAACTCTATCACAGAATTGTTAGAACACAGATTGGTTCTTAAATATATCTCAATATTTTGATGATAACATTAATGAAATTTTGTATTAAGGAAATATATACTCTAATTTTGTTCAAGTGTTTTTGTTTCAGATATCAAAATTTATAATCCTCTGGAAGCAAAAAATTCCTCTGAACGTTAGTTTAAGCAAGACTCTGAAGCGCTGCTTGCTGAAGATTCTGAAGTGCTGCTTGCTGAAAACTCTGAAGCGCTGCTTGTTGAAGACTCTAAAGCAATGCCTACAGAAGACTCTGAGCCAGAGTCTAAAAGATTCAGTCATTCAGAAGACTCTGAGACTTCAACGCTGCACCTACAGAGACTCTGAGAATCATCGTCAACTCTGATCTTTCACGCTAAAGCACTTTGCTAAAAAACTCTGAATAGAGTAACTCTGATACATAAGAATAAAGAACATCATCAGAGGATCTGATGAAAGAGTGATATTAATATATGTTTATTTGGAAGAGTATTGTCCAAGAAAGAGACGTTGCTGAAACCAAAGTTTACCAACGGTACTATTTCTCACTCGTGTATGACACAGGAAGTATGGCAAAAAGGGAATGTCAAATCAAGGCATAAAATGTCTACATCCTACAGTATTTTCCTCTACACAGCTTTTGAGAAAGTGGACTATATAAAGAAGTCTTCATCAACACTTTAAATTTCTAATTCACAATATCTATTCACAAGATTTTAAAGAGAAACAAACTCTAAGCACATTCAAAAGAATTCCAAGAAACAAACGTAGAAACTCATTCAAAGAAAAACTAAAAGTTCATCAACAGCTTTCTAATAAAACTCTTTAGTTTTAATTGTTCTTCATTTGTGTAAATATCACAGTTGTGATAATAGCTTTTTAGAAGCAACTTTAAACACATTGTATTTTACATTTGTAAAAAGTTCCTTGAGAGACCAAGTTATGGTCAGAATTCTTGAGAAGACTAAGACAGTTGTCTTAGTTGAAATCATTGTAATCAAGTTTGGTTTATTGGATTAAGTCCTCTTTTGAGAGAGGCGAAATCACCTTGGCCGGGTGAACTGGAGTAGTTTGAGTTCAAACGAACCAGGATAAAAATACCTTGTTATTTTTCTATCATCTTAATTGTTTTTGAAACCCTTATTAACCCCCCCCCCTTATAAGTGTTTTTCCTACCTTCAGTTGGCATCAGAGCTCCGGTTCTGTAGTGTTATCACTTAACCGTGACAGAGAAAGATCCAGTTGGGAAAAACTCTTGATTTATCATGGCTGAAACTTCTACTTCAAACAACAACAAATATGATGATAGAGATAGAATCAGCACCAAACCTCCCATGTTTGATGGAGAGAAATTTGACTATTGGAAAGATAGAATAGAAAGTTTCTTTCTAGGCTATGATGCTGATTTATGGGATTTGGTCATTGATGGTTATACTCATCCTACAAATGATGAAGGCAAAAAGATTGACAGAAAGTCAATGACTGACCAACCGAAAAAGGATTTTAGAAATCATCACAAGGCTAGAACCATTCTGTTAAATGCTATATCTCATACTGAGTATGAGAAAATTACAAATAGAGAAACAGCATTTGACATGTTTGAGTCATTAAAGATGACGCATGAAGGAAACTCCCAAGTGAAGGAGACAAAGGCCTTAGCGCTTATTCAGAAATACGAAGCCTTCAAGATGGAGGAATCTGAATCTGTGGAAGCTATGTTCTCAAGATTTTAGATTCTAACTGCTGGTTTGAAGGTTCTGGACAAAGGTTACTCCACTTCTGATTACGTCAAGAAGATAATCAGAAGCTTACCAATAAGGTGGAGACCCATGGTGACAACGCTGAAGCTTGCAAAGGATCTGAATAAGATCACTATGGAGGAACTTATCAGTTCCTTAAGGAGTCATGAGATTGAGCTGGAAGAAGACGAGCCTCAAAAGAAAGGTAAGTCTTTGCGCTAAAATCTAACAAATCTGCTAAAGCTTTGCAGGTAATTGAAGAAAGCTCTGAAGAATCTTCCTCAGAAGAAGATGAATTGTCTTTGTTGTCCAGAAGGATAAATCAACTCTGGAAGCATAAACAAAAAAAGTTTAGAAACTTCAAGAGATCTGATCAACGTGCGAATCTTCTGGACATAAGAATCTGGAAAGAAAGAAGTAGTGTGCTACGAGTGCAAGGAGCCAGGCCACTATAAAAACGAATGTCCCAAACTTCTGAAGGAGAAACCCAGAAAGAAGTTTGAAAAGAAGAAGAAAGTTCTGATGGCCACGTGGGATGATTCAGATGCTTCTGAATCTTCATCATAGTCAGAGGATGAATGTGTTAATATGGCACTGATGGCTGACGTGGAGGACCACGAAGAAATATTTGAATCTGGATCAGAATCAGATTCAGAAGAGGTATTTTCTGAACTTACCAGAGCTGAACTTATTGAAAGTTTATCTGAAATATGTGAAAACTACAGTAACATTAAACTCAAATACAAGAAGCTTCTGAAGCATCTTGCATCTGAGAGTAATTAGATAGAATCAGAAATTACTGAGCTAAAAGCAAATAACTTTAAATTAAAAACTGATTTAGAAAATGCTCAACAAAAGTCTGATTCAGATACTATGTCATGCTCTAAAAACATTTTAGAAGAGTATGATTATAGTTTTCAGAGGTTTCTGTCCTGAGGCCTAGATAGAAGCAAAATGGCTTCCATGACCTATGACGTAAGCAAAAACAATAGAAAAGGAATTGGATATGAATCACCCTCTGGGAAGGACTTAAATCCAAAACCTGTTGATAAGCTGATCATTAAGTATTCTCCTCTGTAAACCCATTTTAAATATGGTCACCTAAATGACATAAATCACACACGTACAGATCAGAACACTAAAGCTTTTGTTAAACCAAAATCTCATCAGAACAAAGATGCTTTTAAGGGAAAGAAGTTCAGACAGAACTTCAAACCAACTAACCCCAGAGGACCCAAGAAAATGTGGGTACCTAAAGATAAAATAATCTTTGTTGCAGATGTCCTTAGCAGCAAAGTTAAGACACCAGTCATGGTACCTGGACTCTGGTTGCTCACGACACATGACGGGAAGAAGGTCTATGTTCCAAAGCCTGGAACTTAGATCTGGAGGAGACGTGAAGTTTGGAGGGAACCAGAAGGGAAAAATTATTGGCTCTGGAACTATTGGTAATGGTAACCTTCCTTCCGTCCCTAATGTCTTGCTTGTTGAAGGATTAACACATAATCTATTATCCATAAGTCAATTAAGTGACAATGGTTATGATATAATATTCAATCAAAAATGTTGTAAAGCTATTAGTTAAAAATATGGTTCAATCCTCTTTAATGGGAAAAGGAAGAACAGCATTTACAAAATTAATCTTTCAGAACTAAAAGTTCAAAATGTAAAATGCCTTATGTCTGTTAACGATGAGCAATGGGTCTGGCATAGAAGATTGGGTCATATTAGTATGAGACGTATATCTCATATTAATAAACTCAATCTGGTCAGAGGACTTCCTAAGTTAAAGTTCAACTCAGATGCTTTTTGTGAAGCATGTCAGAAAGGAAAATTTTCAAAATCCTCTTTCAAGGCTAAAAATGTTGTTTCTACCTCTAGACCATTAGAGCTGCTTCATATTGATATGTTTGGACCAGTGAAAATTGCATCCATCAGAGGCAAGAAGTATGGATTAGTCATAGTTGATGACTACAGCAGATGGACATGGGTAAAATTCCTGAAACACAAGGATGAGTCTCATTCTATATTCTTTGACTTCTGCAAACAAGTCCAAACTGAAAAGAATTTCAATATTATCAAAGTTAGAAGTGATCATGGTAGAGAATTTGAAAATAAATACTTTGAAAAATATTTTAAAGAAAATGGCATTGCACATGATTTTTCTTGTCCTAGAACTCCTCAACAGAATGGAGTTGTAGAAAGGAAAAATAGAACATTGCAAGAAATGGCCAGAACCATGATCAACGAGACAAACATGGCAAAACATTTTTGGGCAGAAGCAATTAATACATCATGTTATATTCATAACAGAGTGTCTGTAAGACCTCTTCTGGAGAAGACTCCTTATGAATTGTGGAGGAATAGAAAGCCCAACATTTCTTATTTACATCCTTTTGGATGTGTTTGCTTTATTTTGAATACTAAAGACAATCTAAACAAGTTTGATTCTAAAGCACTGAAGTGTTTCATGCTTGGATATTCTGAACGCTCTAAAGGCTACAGAGTATACAATACTGAGACACAAATTATAGAGAAATCAATTCATGTTAGATTTGATGATAAGCTTGGCAATCAAAAGCCAAAGCAGCTTGAAATTTCTGCAGATAGAGAAGTCCTTCTCATAGACTCTGAAGAATCAGAGGCAGACAAAGCTCAAGCAGAAGCTACTTCAAATGCTACTCCTTTAGCTGCTCAGTGTTAGGACAGTGGTAAAGTGTCGGGTTTTTGTTATCGTCTCCACAGGGAATTTGAGATATTGTCGTCGTTCGACAGTTATTAAGTTCTTAACTTTTTATTAACAAAAGGGGTTGGTTTTTAGTAACGGTATCTTGCATAAAAGGTAATGAATTGCGGTAGAAGATTGATTTTACGATTTAATAAAGATTGTCAAAGTTAGGGTTCGGTAATCACTTTGCTTGTATATGTCCGAGCAACAATACGCATAAACTCCTTTAGATGATAAACACATTCACAACATCCTCCCAATGTGATTATTTCTAACTCACATTGTGGTTTTTCCCATTTTGATCCATTGTTGTTTCTCACACAATCTATCAAAATGACAACATTTAGGTTTAACATTTTTCATGAACAACCACATTCAAAACTATTTCTAGCTTAAGAAAATAGAAGGATGAAAACCTAGGTCAAGAGTTGGAAAATATCTTTCAATCATAAACCAACACAAAGAGTTATAGATAAAGCAAGGTTTTCACCATATATTCATCATCCAAGAGTTTACAAATGAAGATCATCCATATACATACAAAGCTTAATGATCACCCTACATCTAACCTTGACAAAACGAAGAACTTAGCTACTCATTTTCATGGTAGCTTGCAAAAGAAGTTTCGGAAGAAGGTTGATGAACATCCAAGTCGAAGAATCCAACTTGGATGAGAATCCACCTTCCTTTTGTAGAATAATGTTTAGAAATGAAGAAAATAAGAGATAAAGGGTTTCTAGGTCACAAAATCTCTTATGCAGCAAAACTAGTGAAAAAATAATGGTATGTGACAAAAAGTACATAGGGCTATGATAACGCAAAAACATATATATTAAAATGCCATAATTTCATGCTATTAACGGTCGATTTCACCCCGATTTCGTACCACATTCGCATTTTGTTAAGTGTTTTGCAGGTTTATGAAGTCAATACTCAAATGAAGCAAGATAAGGAAAACAAGCACTAAAAGACATATAACAGAAGAAAAAGAATGAGAAAAGTAGCAGAAATGGACTTTGCTGATATGACAGTCGTCACAGGTCCCTTACGACCGTCACATGTGTGACGACCGTCATGACCTACACGAGCGTCATGGCTCCTTGACGACCATCACACCCACAATTTCTGCATAACGTCCACTTACCAGAACGTGCAACAGAAGCCCAAAACAAATGCACGACTCCCTGGATTTTCTGACCCTCAATTGCACTTCCAAAAGCAGTTCACGTATAATTCATTCACTATAAAAAGAGAGCTTGGGGACTAAAATAAGGGAGCCGCATTGAAGACCACGAAGTGCTGCCGGATTTACTACCAGAGCTATTTTCTTGTTTTTGTTTCCTTTCTGCTTTGCTTCCTTTCCTTTGTTTCCTTTCCAGAATTCAGTGTAATTTCTGTTCTTTACTTTTTCGTACAATTAATCGTCACAAGAGTAATCCTGCCGACATTGTAGAGGATTATCCAAGTGTCGAACCAGAATTATTTACAGGTTCCGTTATCATTAATTAATTATATTTGCTTTAATATGTATTTTTACAAGTTCTGCTCTTTTAATTTAATTATGCATGCTTTAAACTTCATGTCTAGCTAAACCGCATCGATCGGTATGTAATGAACTAGTAGAACGAGGTTCGATAATAACCAGCGTAAAATTCCTTTTTCAAACTTGTTTCTGGCTCTAGTTTTTAAATCAAACTTGTTAAATTAAACTTCGTCGCGACAGCGAGAATTTATTTAAAGTAATCTCGCCACGACAGTGGGAGATTCACTAAGGTATGAACCGACATGCGAAAGCTGAGGCTAGGACCAGATAGTAAAAATTAAGCATCTGTTTTAAACATAGCGAAAGCATTTTAAAAGAGATTAGAACTCAACGGTTTTCAAAAATCAATTTTAACCCCGAACGGGATAGCGAAAGCATACGTTCCGCCTTAGAGTTGCGACTAGCGTCAACAACCATCGTGAGACAAAGGTCTTTAAACTGTTATTTTCTTCTGAAAACCTTTTTGAAATTTTTAAAACTGCGTCGGTAACTTATCGAACCGTCGGAGCACTATGTCATTGCATACCGATTCCCACATTTATATTCTAAGAAACCTTTTAGCATTCCTTTAGTTTAGCCTTTACTTTTGCATATTTCTCCTTAAACCATAAACAACCTAGCTAAACACGGTAACGTCCGAATTCACTAGATTGATTACGAGTCCCTGAGGGATCGATATCTTTATTACTACGCGATAGACTGTACACTTGCAGTTAATTCGATTAGACTCGGAAAGTCGCGATCAAGTTTTTGGCACCGTTGTCGGGGACCCGTTTAGTCAATAGTGTAACCCTTTGTTACGCAGTATAGACTAGGTTAACTATTTTATTTCCCTTTACTCGTTCGTCGATTGTATGCCAAGTACTCGCTCACAAAGCGATATCTTACAACCTCCAATCGCCGAACTAGAGCGCTTCTTACACCTAAGAAGGCACATCGTTGAATATCAACAAAAACACAATATTCCCGATCTTCTAGCTCATACTCCTGAACCTATTGAAGAATCGAAAATGGATGAAGGACCTCAGAATAGACCTCTGAAGGACTACGCTACCCCATCTCAGCTAGAGCCTCATAGTAGCATTGCTGCCCCCGCCGTCAATCGGAATGATTTCGAACTAAAACCATCATTGTTGTCAGCTGTACGACAACATCAATTCTCAGGAAATGCAACTGAGGATCCGAATGAACACTTAATGAAGTTTGTGCAATACGCAGACACAGTGAAGGCAAATGGAGTAACTCCAGATGCAATAAGACTTCGTCTTTTTCCTTTCTCTCTTAGAGGTAGAGCTTGGGCTTGGTTACAATCCTTGTCATCCAACTTCGTTACGACGTGGGAACAGTTAAAGAACATTTTCTTAGCAAGATACTTTCCGCCAAGCAAAACTGCTATGCTTAGAGCTCAAATCAACAGATTTCGACAGAAAGATGTTGAATCCCTCTACGAAGCGTGGGAAAGATTCAAAGATATGATGAGAGCATGTCCTCACCACGGTTTGGAAGACTGGGTGACAATTCATACTTTCTACAAGGGGCTTCTGTATAACACCAGATTAACAGTAGACGCCGCCGCAGGCGGTGCACTTATGGATAAGCCATACGATGAAGCCTATCAACTTATCGAAAACATGTCTCAGAACCATTGCCAATGGGGAGGTGAAAGAACTCCATCAGAGAAACCTGCAGCAAAAGGTGGGATGTACGAGATTAGCAGTCTTGAAAAGTTCAACGCTAAGGTGGATGCTTTAACGCAGAAAATCGACAGTTTAACTGTAACACCACTTGCAACCGTAGCTGCTGTAACTCCAAATTGCGAGTTATGTGGAATCGCCACTCATAATGCGCCTGAGTGCCCATTATTGGCAGGAATTCCACCAGACCAAGTAAACTACGCTCAAGGTAACCCTTGCGTGAATACCTACAACCCAGGATGGAGGAACCACCCAAACTTTTCCTACAAAAGCAATAATGCCTTGCAAGCACCTGTTGCTCCGCCAGGATATCAGAAACCAGCCGTAGTTGCCCCGACTGCCCCTAGAAAATCAAATATTGAACTGATGATGGAAAAATTCATAGCTACTCAAGCTCAAACGAACAAAGAATTCCTGAATCAAAACATACACACTAGCGAGCATATTAAACAGCTAACCAGCAAAGTAGACGCTTTAGCCACCCATCATAAAATGCTCGAAACGCAGATATCACAAATGGCTCAACAACAAGCTTTTGCAGTCGCACCAGCTGGTACATTTCCTGGTCAGCCAGAACCCAATCCGAAAAGTCATGCAAACGCTGTCATATTAAGAAGTGGAAAAGAACTGGACGGACCAACTGATCCTAGGAGTGAAAATTCAGCCATGCATCAGAAAACTGATAAACCAGCAGAAAAGGAGTCTGAAACCGAAAAGAAGGAAGATAACGAGCAAGAGGTCGCCAAAGATGAAAACTCATATGTTCCTCCACCGCCATATAAGCCCCCGATTCCTTATCCTCAAAGATTCATAAATTCCAAAACGTCAGGAAAATTTAAGAAATTCGTAGAACTTCTGAAACAACTGAATATCACCATTCCTTTCACAGAAGCTTTAACTCAAATGCCGTCATACGCTAAACTTAAAGAAATCCTGTCTAACAAAAGAAAAATCGAGGATAACGAAACAGTTACACTTACTTCCGAGTGTAGCGCAATCATTCAAAATAACATGCCTCCTAAACTAAAAGACCCAGGTAGCTTCTCCATACGTTGCGTCATAGGAAAGTTCGTCATAGACAAATCTTTATGCGATCTAGGATCCAGTATAAGTGTTATGCCCCTATCTATATGCAAAAAGATGAATATGGGAGAACTAAGACCAACTAAAATGTTCGTGCAATTAACTGACCGATCAGTCAAATATCCCGTCGGTATAGTGGAAAACGTTCCAGTACGCATAGGCTAATTCTACATTCCAACCGACTTCATAATCATGGATATTAAGGAGGACTCTGTTACCCCAATTATCTTAGGAAGACCCTTCCTAGCAACAGCCAGAGCTATTATAGACGTGAAGAAAGGTAGGCTAACATTCGAAGTAGGAGAAGAAAAGATAGAATTCATCCTCACCAAGTTCTTAAAAGCACCAGCCATAGATGACACGTGCTACCTAGTAGATGTCATTGACGAATGCATACGAGAACTGGAAAAGGAAGAAACTAAATATTTTGAAATCATGAAGATCCAAATCCCTGATATTCATGAAGACGACAATTGGCGTGCGCCATACAAAGATGATAGTCTAAGAGAAATCTTAGCACTAACTCCTAATCACATGCCAGGTCTGAAAAACCCAGCTTTAGAACTTAAAGAATTACCTAAGACTCTCAGGTACGAATTCTTAGATACAGAATTCAAAAGACCAGTAATAGTCAACGCCGATTTAGGACAGTCAGAAACTAAGAAACTATTAGAAGTCCTAAGGAAATACCCAACTGCGTTAGGCTATAGTATAAGCGATCTAAAAGGTATAAGTCCTTCCATCTATATGCATCGAATCATGTTAGAGGAAGACTGCAAAACTTCTAGAGAACATCAGAGAAGGATAAATCCTATCCTAAGCACTGTAGTCAAAGACGAAGTGAAGAAGTTACTTGACGCAGAAATCATATATCCAATCTCTGACAGCCAATGGGTTAACCCAGTGCACGTCGTACCAAAGAAAGGAAGCTTCACTATAGTAAAGAACGCGAAAAGTGAATCGATAACCCAAAGAGTTGTAACCGGAAACAGGATGTGTATCGATTACAGAAAACTGAATAAGGCAACTCAGAAAGATCATTTTCCTTTACCTTTCATAGACCAGATGTTGGAGAGACTAGCGAAACATTCGTTCTTCTGCTATCTAGATGGTTATTCGGGATTCTTCCAAATTCCTATTCACCCCGATGACCAAGAAAAGACTACATTCACATGTCCTTATGATACTTTTGCTTATCGTCGAATGCCGTTTGGACTCTGCAATGCTCCAGCAACATTCCAAAGATGCATGATGGCAATCTTCGCGGATTTCATAGATGACATCATGGGAGTGTTCATGGATGACTTCTTTGTATGCGGACAAAGTTTTGAAGGTTGTTTGTCTAACTTAGAAATGGTACTCGAAAGATGCGCTAAAGTGAACCTTGTTCTCAATTGGGAGAAATGCCATTTCATGGTCCGACAAGGCATAGTTTTAGGACACGTCATATCTCAAAAAGGGATTGAGGTTGACAAAGCAAAAATAGAAATTATAAAGGATCTTCAACCTCCGAAAACCATACGAGAAATACGAAGCTTTTTAGGACACACTGGATTCTACCGACGATTCATAAAAGATTTCTCGAAAATCACAAAACCTCTGACAGGTCTGTTGATGAAAGATGTTGAGTTCGTTTTCGACAAGGACTGCTTGGAAGCATTCGAAACTCTAAAAACAACCCTCATTACCGCACCAATCATGCAACCACCAGATTGGAAACTATCGTTCGAAATCATGTGCGATGCGAGTGATTATGCTGTAGGTGCAGTTCTAGGACAAAGGAAAGACAAAAAGCTTCACGCAATCTACTATGCCAGTAGAACTTTAGATCCTGCCCAAATGAACTACGCCACAACTGAGAAGGAACTTCTAGCAATTGTGTTCGCCCTTGACAAATTCCGTTCTTACTTGGTAGGAGCGAAAATCATCATCTACATAGACCATTCTGCCATTAGGTACCTGATAAGCAAAAAGGATACCAAGCCAAGATTGTTGTGATGGATCCTACTACTACAAGAGTTTGATTTAGAAATAAAAGATAAAAAAAGGAACCGAGAATGTAGTGGCATTCACCTATCCCGAATAGAAGGCATTAAGCCAGAATCAGTGCCTAACAACGACGATTTCCCTTACGAACGTCTGATAGCCAGATTGGAAAGTGATATGCCACCATTAACCTCGGAAGAACCTGAACTAGAAAAAGTCGTGGAAGCCGTCTACGCACAAGTCACCCTGCCTTGGTATGCTGATATTGTAAACTACTTAGCCGCAGGCGTGCTCCCACCGGATTTCAGCTATCAGCAAAAGAAGAAATTCTTCCACGACTTAAAGCATTACTATTGGGACGAACCTCTGCTTTTCAAGAGAGGAGCCGACAATATATTTCTTCGATGCGTCCCAGAGGAAGAAATTGAAGACGTCATTTCTCAGTGTCACTCTGCTCCTTACGGAGGACATGCCAGTACTTCAAAGACATGTGCGAAAATTCTGCAATCTGGCCTATTCTGGCCCAGTATTTGGAAAGATGTCCATGCTGCTATATTAAGATGCGACCGGTGTCAACGCACTGGAAATATCTCTAGGCGCGACGAGATGCCCCAAAAAGGTATCTTGGAAGTGGAAGTCTTTGACGTATGGGGAATCGACTTCATGGGTCCATTCCCATATTCTTTTGGTAACAAGTACATACTCGTCGCTGTCGACTACGTATCGAAATGGATTGAGGTCGTTGCCGCTCCAACTAATGACACGCGAGAAGTTCTCAAACTCTTTAAGAATACCATTTTCCCAGATTCGGTGTGCCCAGACTTGTCATCAGTGACGGTGGTTCACACTTCATAGCGCGAATGCTTGACAATATGCTATCAAAATATGGTGTAAAGCACCGTGTCGCAACACCGTATCACCCACAAACCAGCGGCCAAGTGGAGGTCTCTAACAGATAAATAAAGTAGATCTTGGAAAAGACAGTCGCCACCTCCAGGAAAGATTGGTCATCAAAGTTAAACGACGCTTTATGGGCCTATAGGACATCTTACAAGACACCGATAGGAACTACACCGTTTAAATTAGTTTATGGGAAATCATGTCACCTGCCAGTGGAACTTGAGCACAAAGCTTTTTGGGCTATTAAGACGCTAAACCTCAACTACACTGAAGCATGCAAGAAACGGATCTTGAATATACATGAATTGGAAGAACTTAGATTAGACGCATATGAGAATGCCCGCATATACAAAGAAAGAACCAAAAAGTGGCACGATAAGAGTTTAGTCCGTAAACAGTTCAGTGTGGGAGACGTCGTGCTCCTATTCAACTCAAGATTGAAGCTCTTCCCAGGAAAACTAAAGTCAAGATGGTCGGGTCCTTTCGAGGTAACTAGAATTCTTCACAGTGGAGCTGTCAAAATTTGCGATAAAATCAATGCACCGTTCATAGTCAACGGACAACGTCTAAAGCATTACAATCGAAATAACGATAGTAACCACGTGAGCAGGCTGAAACTGCAAGAGCTTCCTGCTCAACATCCCGAATAGCTTGTCATCAAGCTATCGTCAGGCTTTCGACGTTAAAAACAGCGCTGAATGGGAGGCAACCCATTTTCCCTCGTTTTTCCCTTTGAAATTATTTACAGTATGTTTTTCATCTGATTTACACTTTTATTTTCTTTATATTTTTTATCACCTTCTGTTTATAAAATCTAATTTGAGTAAAATGTGTTTTCAACTATTTACAGGATTTTAAAGCCTTCCTACTTATCTCCTTTTTGTCTGACTAACTAGCAAGAATGGCTAACATCGACTACACGGTTACTGTTTTTAGAGGACCAGCTCAGCAAGCCCAATTTGAGGCTCTGACTCAGAGAGGCATCGCTTTGACACATTACTATGATGGATCCACTATGGATCGGTTAGGCATTCGTGATAGCATCCTCTACCTGTTTAACCAACTAGACTGGGAGCGAACTGCTCTAAAAACCCGTTGTGTTACCTTTCGCAAACTCACGTTTGAATTCCTTAGCTCCCTAGGCTACAGACCCAAATATGGCTATGGATCCACCAAGGAGCTGATATGTTTTAGACTGTTTGGGACTGAGTTCACATATAACCGTAAGTCATTAGCTGATCTCTTAGGCTTCCCTAGTGGACCTTTCTCGTACACTGACACTCAAGAAGAAGATATGGATATCAAGTTAGACTACTTTTGGGGTACTATTTTAGGTAACTATCACCCTGAGCCAAATGACATGGACTCTAACGAGATACATAATCCTGCACTCCGCTACTTCCATAGGATACTAGCACATACCCTTTTTGGGAAGGAGGAAAACATTATCGTTGTCTCGAAGGAAGAACTGTTTATCCTGTACTGTGCGTCACAAGGTCGTACAGTCAATGTCGTACCATTCATGATGAGAACCTTTGAAAGGATTAACCAGGAACAAAATTCACCTATCACTGTAGGAGGCCTCGTCACTATGATTGCACATGCGATCGGACTTAGGTACCAGCTGAACAGAATCAAAGTCTCGGCCAAATCAGACCTATGGATATACCATTCTGCTTTAACCAACGTATTATAGGTAACTTAGGCCCTGACACTTATGAGTACCTCATTGTTGGCCGACCTGTTCACCTTTTCACACTGCCCAACCATGAGATGACGAGTGTCCACAACCGAAACAACTGGCTGTACGAATTGGATGAACCTATGGGTCCTGTCTCACCTCATTCCACACCCCAGGCTTACATGTACGATAGTGACCATATTTCAGAAGCTCAAGATTTTATGTACTATGAAGACTATGTGTTGGAAGCTGAGGCCGACCCTGAGACTCCTCCAAATTACCATAATTTCCCTGACCCCGTCCCTGACCAACAAACAGACAAGCTGAATACCATTCTAAAAACAGTGGACGATGTCAAGTTGGAAATTACCACAGTCAAGGAAGAGCTAACAACATTGAAAATGGAAGCCACGACCTTCATGGACGTAGTTTGTGAACAGTTCGATTGCCTTACTAAACAGCTCGACAACTTGAAGCAACAGAAGGACTGATTAACTTTAGTTTTATTTTTAGTTTTTACTGCATTCTGAACTATTTACGGTTTTATGTTTTTGCAATTTGAACTATATTTCAATTCTTATACTTCATTCTTAGATTAATGAATTTCGTTGCAATTTTAGTTTAATCATGAATTCTTTATTTTCAATTTATTGTTTGGTTAATATACTGGTCTGAAATGAGACTTAATGCTATTACATAATGCCTATACGAACCAAACAGCATAAATTCTACATCTGCAGAATTTGCTGCCATGACGACCGTCACGGCCTCGTTACGCTCGTTACGAGCCTCACGATTGTGACGCCCCTCACGATCGTCACGAGATTACGTATTCTGCTAAATAGCAGAATACAACCGTTGGGCATTCTTTCTCTCTTCCAATTCGTAACCCCCCACTCTTTCACGTTCCACATACCTCCATAAATCCTCAACTCCCTCATTCATTCCATTCAACCCTATTCTCATCCAATCCACCCGTTCATTCCCAAATTCCACATTATAAAGTCCCGGTTCTTTTCTCACTCCATCCCACAGAAAGAACCTCTCTTCCAAAACACTCTCTCTGTTTCGCAAAATCATCATAAGAAATGGCACTCCAAGGAGAACTTCCAGATATGTCCAACATCATCTTCAGAGACGGCGAAAGAGGAGACCAGCAGTGAACAAATTACGTTTTGTTTTATCAGCGCTCCGTCCAACCTACTTGATACGTCGATGTCGCATGCATAACGGAATTGGGCATTCAGGAAGGCGTCCAATGGATGCTACAGAATGCTGGGATGTGGTTCCTCTGCACAACCCCGCAGCCTACATATGAACAGTTAACCCTGGAGTTCTTAAGTTAGTTCACATACATGACCCCCACCGGCGAAACTAATCAGCTTACCGGTGTTGCTTGCTTCAGATTGTTCGGACAGGACTATCAGCTCAATCAAAATCAGCTGGCGCAGATGCTCCAATTTCACCATGGTGCTGATGCTCACTGTCATGTTCCCTCGGAACAATTCTTTCTGGAAGCATTTGCATTTTGGAACCAAATCACTGGCACCACCGTCGATAGCTGGGACAGCCTTAATGCTACATTCATTCACCATCCCGCTATCCGCTACTTTCACAGGGAGCTTGGTAACACTATCTTTGCCAGAGATAGTAACCACAAGGTTAACTCAAAGGAACTGTTCTTTCTGCAGTGCGTCTTTGCGCCGGAACCCATCAACGCCGCCCCATTTCTGTTGGCTTACATCCATGCAAACTGTGGTCGAGGCTTCAAGCCTTTTTACTTCTGAGGGATCATCACTTTGGTTGCCTTATCACTCAACCTCGGCGATCGCCTACAGGCCCTCCCGTCTATACCTCCGGTTTTTCTTGATATCGACTACTGTCGTTCTTCTCACCTCATCAAGGTACGAGCCGACGAACGCTATCATCCGATGGTTCGCAACCACACCATCCGCAACATCACCCTTCTCTGCCGTGACCGAGCTCACCCTCAGAACAGAGACAACTGTCTTTTTGACCCAGCGGCACCCGAAGCTAATACTGCAGCACCTCAACAGAATGATCAGATGCCCATCGATGAGGTACAGGATGAACTGGACCGCGCTGCTCAGGCTGAAGCTCCTCAGCAACCACCTCCTGCAGGTCCTTCTTTCTGTCGTCGCCCCCTTCCTCAAACCGAATCTACCATCGAAGATGTCCTTCACGCCATTTGGCAACAGAACGAGACCACCGTCCTACTTGAACGATGTCAATAAGAACAACATCAGCAGGTCAGCGATTTGTTGGTCGCCCAAGGGGAACGCCTCAACAATGTCGTAGATGAAATGGCCGCTTTAAACGTCCGTGTGGACGACTTACACGACTCCATTTTTCACACTGGCATTCTACGCCCCACGAACCGATGAGGACGACATCGAGGAAGAGGGCGAGACAGAGAGTAGTGTTCTTCTTTTTTATTTCCTGCATTTTTCTTGTTTTCATTGTTGTACACCTTCCACTGTCGTATCAAAGCAGTGAGGACACTGCTTGAGATGGTGTGGGAGCGACACTTTATTATGTACTCCATTTCCCTTTCAAAGTATTTTCAATTCAATAATTTCAATTCAGTTCTATTTCAAGTTCAATAAAGCGCATTTCTTATATTCTTTTCCGTTAAAAGAACTTCCCCAGCTTAATCAGCTTTACTCGAGCTATACGAAAACTTTTTCGATGCAAACATCCGATGCGCCAAGATTAAGGCCAAGTTAAGGAAACTCGAGAACGATTACTAACGATATCCATACCAATTTGACACCTTAGACCTCCGGTTTATGCGAGTCAGTTCCACTACCTACTGTACTGAAGCCTCGGGTTCGAACACCAAGTGAAGCCCTTAGTAGTTTATAAAAGCATTCAGCACCGCCTCAAGCGCGTACCACGTGGAAAGCTGATGCAAATAAGTGATCAGTAAGATCGTAAAGAAAAAAGTGCTCCACAACCATGTAGTGTTTATCTACCTCTGACATTTCGGAATGGCAAAAAGAAAAGAAAAAGTGAGCTCATAAAAGAAAAGAAGTTCCTTGTCAGTTGGTCCGTAGGTCTCTGGTTATGGACTCGGTATGGCGAATCACGGCTCGATCCCCCACAACTTACAAAGTGAACATGTCATAGGGTACCGCACTCGTGCACCAGACCCCGTAGAAAGAAAAGACCGAAGTCATTAACAGGCTATTCCACTACGTACGCGAAAAGAGGTAAAGGGCTTAATGTGATTGCGCTGGAACAAAACTGGGTAGAACTTAGTACGATGAACTTAATGCCGAGCTACAACAGCATGATTGGAACCGGCTCTTATAAGGAGGAGGCCTTCGAGAGCATTTCCGCTTAGTGTTAAATTCGTATGCGTGTTGTTATGAATCATCTCCGAATTCTTGACTCAGCGCCTCTGAAGCGACATTGAAAACACAAAGGAACGCATCGTGTGGCTGCATCGTCTCAGCTCTTAGGCTTTTTGCTTGAGGACAAGAAAAGATTCAAGTTTAAGGGAGTTTGATAACACGAAAACATATATATTAAAATGCCATAATTTCATGTTATTAACGGTCGATTTCACCCCGATTTCGTACCACATTCGCATTGTTTGTTAAGTGTTTTGCAGGTTTATAAAGTCAATACTCAAATGAAGCAAGATAAGGAAAACAACCACTAAAAGACATATAACAGAAGAAAAAGAACGAGAAAAGTAGCAGAAATGGACTCTGCTGATATGACGGTCGTCACAAGTCCCTTACGACCGTCACGTGCGTGACGACCGTCATGACCGTCACGACCGTAATGACCTTCACGAGCGTCATGGTTCTCTAACGATCGTCACACCCACAATTTCTGCATAACGTCCACTTACCAGAACGTGCAACAGAAGACGAAAACAAATGCACGACTCCCTGGATTTTCTGACCCTCAATTGCACTTCCAAAAGTAGTTCACGTACAATTCATTCACTATAAAAAGAGAGCTTGGGGACTGAAATAAGGGAGCCGCATTGAAGACCACGAAGTGCTGCCGGATTTACTACCAGAGCTATTTTCTTGTTTTTGTTTCCTTTCTGCTTTGCTTCCTTTCCTTTGTTTCCTTTCCATAATTCAGTTGTAATTTCTGTTCTTTACTTTTTCGTACCATTAATCGTCACAAGAGTAATCCTGCCGACATTGTGGAGGATTATCCAAGTGCTGAACTAGAATTATTTACAGGTTCCGTTATCATTAATTAATTATATTTGCTTTAATATGTATCTTTACAAGTTCTGCTCTTTTAATTTAATTATGCATGCTTTAAACTTCATGTCTAGCTAAACCGCATCGATCGGTATGTAATGAACTAGTAGAATGAGGTTCGATAATAACCGGCGTAAAATTCCTTTTTCAAACTTGTTTCTGGCTCTAGTTTTTAAATCAAACTTGTTAAATTAAACTTCGTCGCGACAGCGAGAATTTATTTAAAGTAATCTCGCCACGACAGTGGGAGATTCACTAAGGTATGAACCGACATGCGAAAGCTGAGGCTAGGACCAGATAGTAAAAACTAAGCATCTGTTTTAAACATAGCGAAAGCATTTTAAAAGAGATTAGAACTCAACATTTTCAAAAATCAATTTTAACCCCGAACGGGATAGCGAAAACATACGTTCCGCCTTAGAGTTGCGACTAGCGTCAACAACCATCGTGAGACAAAGGTCTTTAAACTGTTATTTTCTTCTGAAAACCTTTTTGAAATTTTTAAAACCGCGTCGGTAACTTATCGAACCGTCGGAGCACTATGTCATTGCATACCGATTCCCGCATTTATATTCTAAGAAACCTTTTAGCATTCCTTTAGTTTAGCCTTTACTTTTTCATATTTCCCCTTAAACCATAAACAACCTAGCTAAACACAGTAACGTCCGAATTCACTAGATTGATTACGAGTTCCTGAGGGATCGATATCTTTATTACTACGCGATAGATTGTATACTTGCAGTTAATTCGATTAGACTCGGAAAGTTTCGATCAGGCTACTTATAGAAAAAGTTGTTGTCCTGTCACGCTCGCGACCTCGTTCGCCTAGTGAGCTAACAGCGAACATTCGCTACAGCTTCGCCTAGCAAACATGCTAGCGAGAGCTGAGGAAAAGATTCTGGAATGCTTCGCTACTTGCTCGTTAGGTGCTCGCCTAGCGAGTTCTTCGCCACCTGCCTCGCTGCAAGCGAATGATGCCATTTTGATTCTGCCCAACTCTGGGAGTGTTCGCTAGCAGCTCGCTATGGGCCCGCCTAGCGAACAACTCGCTGCATCACTCGCCAGATGTTCGCCTAGCAAACATGCTTTTGCTCTTGTTCTTTATTGATTCCTTTGTCAACTTTCTTGTGTCTTCAAATTCTACTCTTTCATGCTCAAATACTGCACAATAACACACAAATTAAAAGGACCAAGAGCATTTCACATCATATTGCATATCAACAAAAGCAAGGCGGTTTTGAACCGAAATTAGACAAAAAGGAGCGAAAGATGCCCACATTTGATAGCTCAAATAAGCACAATTGGGCATCTAACAACTCTCCCCAACTAGAATATTGCTTGCCCTCAAGCAAAGTATAAGAACAAGAGGATTTGCTTAAAGAAAAAGGTTTTTCCGAAATTGGATCAAATGGCTCAAACACAAGCAACTCAACTAGATACAAGTCTCCAATGGTTAGAACAACACAATACACAAAAACTAAAATCTTATAGCAATGAAAAACATGTATCAATCAACAACAATGATATCCTGAATGAATCACCCTATCACTCCTCTTCGAATAAGGATTGAAGAGATCACACGTTTACAACCACAGGTGCAATCTCACTCTCTAACAAACAATGCCAAACTCAATTCAATTCATACAATGTCTAACAATTATAAATGAAAATGCGGAAGCACGAAGATCACTAAGGTCTTTTCCGGTTGTAGCTTGGTCAGGTTAACAAACAAGGGACATATCTAAAGCCATTGAAAACGAAGTTGCCGATGCAAAAGAGACATTCACTGTACAATTATTCACACATCTCAACTTCATTTAACTTATTTCTCATTTGAAACCTTCACAACTCTTATTTCACAACTCAAATTTTTTTCAATATTTTTCTTCCAAGCAAGCATTCATTTTCATTCTTTTCTTTTGATCATTTTTTTTCATCGTAATCACAAAACAAGTGTTTCTCTTTTTTATAGTTTCTTTTCAATGCTTGCTTGGTTTTACAAGAGTTGTGGCAAACTACCAACTTAAAATTTCGTTCTCCCCAACTTATCTTCTACCTCCTTCATAAGTGAATGCTCTTTACTTTTGACGGCAAAAGAACAATAATCAAAAAATTTCAGGTTTTCAAGAAAAAGATTTTTGAAATCTCGCTTTGTTTCAAGCTGAGATTCAATAGTTTAAGCTCAAAGGGGTTAACAAATACTCTCTGCTCACGGGTAGTTTGTATTTGGAACTGGTTATGCTCGAAAGAAACAAGTGCCTTGATCATTTCTAATTGCTTCCACAAGTTCACAATAATAAAAGACAAAGCATGAATTAAGAGAATCAACACAGTTCATTAGAATCCAGCATTTATTTGTACAATGGAGGTTTCCTCACAATTTGTGGTCTTAAGTCCTAAGTGAATCATTCATTCAATCATGTTGCAAAAAGAAAAATATTCAATTACAACAAGAATAAAGTTCTTCATGCATTCTAGAGTTCTAACTGAAGGTAACCATGTACCTTAGCCGTATTTTCTTGTTTATTTTTATCATTGCCATCCAAGCTAAGATGCACGTTCATACTTCTTTCAGAGAGCAACCAATCTAGAAGGTTTTGACACCCAACAACCACAAAAATTATTAAACAGAATAATTTAAAACAAACACAATAATTTAAAACAAAACATTAACCATTAAAATAAAAATAGTGTGTGTGCGGGACTAAACACCCCAAAAAGTACAACCCAAAATACTGAAATCAAAACAGAATATCTGAAAATAAAACAAAATACTAAAACTGAAAAAGGTAACAACTTAGTCCTCTTCGGACTCAGACTCCTCCTCCTCAGAACCATCATCATCAAAATCATCATCTCCCTCAACATCATCAGAACCATCATCATCGTCATCAGCATCATCATCAGCAGGACCACTAGCACCCGCCCCCTCTCCAAAAACAGGCCTGTCCACAGGCCAGCTCGCGTGCTGCAAAAACTGCTCATGCGTCATCATAGGACACTCAACGGAGGGGTCTCGGATCTGAAGCTGCAATACCTGCATAGAATCGTGAATATCCATCATAGCTCGCTGCGATGCCGCCATCCAATCCCAGTTATAGTTGCACACTGCCTGCTGAAAAGGGTCGAACCCTTGAGAAGAAGCGCCGGAACCATCAGTAGTCCTGGTACTAGCAGCTGCACCACCCCTGTAATTATTAGACCTACAGTACTTATCCACATATTTGTCATCAATGGGGGTCGGGATCTTCACCAAACTGCAGGATGGAAGCTTCATCCGCGACCGGGAGCATAAGGCCATAATGAGGCAGGGAAAAGCAAGGGGGCAGTTAACTCGCGACCCCGACTTTAGACCGCTCTCAACAATGGACTTCAGCTCATTGGCAATAATCCTAGCCACATCAATCTGGACATTAGTGAGAATGCAATAGACAAGGTGTGCCACTGGGATCGGCACGGTCGATGTGTGGGATTTCGGCACAATGTTTGTCAGAACCAGAAGTAAAATCAGTTGAGCTAGAGGAATCATGTCCTCCCTATGATATCTCATAGGATGTCTAGATTGGTTTAGCTCAACTGATTTACCCTCTAGCAACAAGGCAGCGAAAATGGCATCTGTATCTCTCTGCAACCTCGGGTCTCTGGTGTACCTGTCCAATTCATTTGCTCCCAGATGGAGCGGTTCGCCTAGCACTTGGTTAATGGAATCCCTGTCGAAAGTGACCTGACGTCCCATCACTCTTGTAGACCATGTGAAGGGTTCGTCATCGTTGGGCAGCACGTTCGCGTAGAACTCGCGCACAATATCGATATTGTAGTTTTCAAGAGGAGAAACTAGCTTGGCCCACCTTTTACTGTTGATCAGCCCAGCAAAAGTTCGGTACTCGCCTTGTGGGTCTATGATGAACCTCTTTTCAGGGAGGATCTTCCTTTTTTGCAGCGCCACAAAGCGGACAGCTTGCTTTGCCCCTATGAACTTTTCTGTATCAAATTGGATCGGGACCGTACGGGAGGTGCTGGCAACCTTTCTCTTCTTACTATGACTACCTGAGGCCATCTGCAAAAAAACAGACAACACCAACAAACAGTAGCACAAGATTATCAGTCATCACAAATATAAACCAAGTTCTGTCATGCTCGCTGGCTTGCTCGCCTAGCGAGTCCATAGCGAATGCTCGCTACTGACTCACCTAGCGAACAAGCTAGCGAGCGCTGCGAAAGTTTTAAAAACAGCCACTGTTTTGGACCCCAAACATCCAGAATCCCAAATTTATTGAATACAATTCCAGAACTACTTGATTAAACATGAGAGGCATTGTTCTTGGTACACATGCAAACTTAAAAGTTTCTCAATTCCTTAACTTGCAAAATTTAACCTAAACCCTAATGTTTCTACAATTAAAACAATGAAGAATAAAAAGAGAGGAGAAAGATCAAACCTTACTGCAGCAGAGACAATGATATACGCAAATTAGGGCTTGCAAGAGAATAGAGAGGAGAGTTCTTGGTGCTTGTGTTTTGCAGTTTGGAAGTGTGAGAGGGAGAGTGAGTGAGAAAGATTAAGTTACAAAAGAAAAACTGATTTTGGGCCTACAAGACTGGCCCACTAAACAACTTAAAATGCCAGATACGTGCATGCTCGCTTAGCGAACAGATAGCAAAGGCTCGCTACATGCTCGCTTAGCGAACGTGCTAGCGAGCATGACAGAATTGCACAAAATCAGGACAGCAGCCAAAAGTCAGTTTCAGCATGCTTCCTCTTGTAGACACCAACAAAACACAACCAATAAATAGCAAATACTTACAACGTTGAGGTGCCTCTCAACAAGCGCTTGTTTAACGTCGGATAAGCTCGACGGTCCAAGATGCTCACACCGGAACATCCAGAATAAAGGCACAGCTTTCTCGATCAACTATGCCGCCAAGATATACCTTTAAACATTGGCCATTTACCGTCCAACTGTCCTTCTTTTCCATGTCTTCAATCACAACAGCCCCAAAAGTTTTCACCTCTTTCACACGAAATGGCCCGGACCATTATGACTTTAATTTTCCGGGAAAAAGTCTCAACCTGGAATTAAACAATAATACCAACTGGCCGGGCACAAATTCTTTTTTTCAGAGCTTTTTGTCATGATATTCCTTTACTTTTTCTTTGTACAACCAACTTGAGTGATATGCGGCATTGCGCATCTCCTCCAACTCAAGCAGTTGCACCTTTCTTTTTTCACCGGCCAACTCATTATCAAAGTTCAAAAATTTTAAAGCTCATAAGGCTTTATGCTCCATTTCGACTGGCAAATGGCAAGTTTTACCAAAAACTAGTTGAAATGGAGTTAGCCCAATTGGAGCTTTATAAGCAGTGCGGTATGCCCATAAAGCTTCATCTAATTTTTGCGACCAATCTTTTCTAGAGTTAGACACGGTTTTTTCAAGTATTCTCTTAATCTCCCGATTAGATACCTCAGCTTGACCATTGGCTTGTGGGTGATACGAAGTTGCCACTCTATGTGTTACACCATAATGTTACAAAAACAATTTCAACGGTGCATTACAAAAGTGTGACCCTCCGTTACTGATCAACACACGGGGGTTTCCGATACGGGAAAAGATGTTTTTCTTTAAAAAATTTATGACCGTTTTAGAATCCGTCCGAGGTGAGGCAATCGCCTCAAGCCACTTTGACACCTAGTCAACTGCAACCAGCAAGTATTCATTTCCAAAAGAGGGTGGGAATGGTCCGACAAAATCAATACCCCAACAATCAAATAATTCAACCTCTTGGATGTTTCGGAAAGGCATCTCGTCTCTCTTGCCTATCCCACCACTTCGTTGGCAACTGTCACAACTTTGCGCATGGGCATTTGCGTCTTTAAAAATAGAAGGCCAATAAAATCCTGATTGAAGGACTTTATTGGCCGTTCTTGCCCCATTGAAATGCCCGTCGTAAGGCGAGTTGTGACAATGCCATAGAATACTTTGCGCTTCATCGCTGGTAACACACCTTCTCAAAATGTTATCACCACCCAACTTAAACAAGTATGGGTCATCCCACACATAATACTTACAATCCGAGATGAATTTCCTTTTTTGGTTCGGAGTTAGGTCGGTAGGCACAAAACCACTCGCCTTGTGGTTTGCAAAGTCTGCAAACCACGGCCTAACTTGAACTTTAAAAAGTTTTTCATCAGGAAATTCTTCTCGGATTTCCTTTTCAAAAGATGTAACCTCCACATTACAAGGCGAGATAAATGATCCACCACCAAATTTTCGATCCTTTCTTGTCCTTAATTTCAATATCAAATTCTTGTAACAAGAGGATCCAACGAATGAGCCTTTACTTCGAATCCGGTTTGGTGAGCAGATATTTAATCGCCGCATGGTCGGTATACACAATCACTTTAGAACCAATAAGATAAGACCGAAATTTTTCTAGCGCATACACTATCGCAAGTAGTTCTTTTTCGGTGGTAGCATAATTAATTTGCGCCTCATTTAGAACTTTACTTGCGTAGTATATAGCATGAAAATTTTTTCCTTTCCTTTGTCCCAATACCGCTCCAATAGCATAGTCGCTCGCATCACACATTAGTTCAAAATTCAAATTCCAATTCGGAGCGACTATAATTGGAGCGGTAACAAGTTTTTCCTTCAAAACTTTAAAAGCATGTAAACAATCTTCAGTTAAGAGAAATACCTGGTCCTTGGCGAGCAAATTACTCAAAGGCCTAGCTACCTTTGAGAAGTCTTTGATAAATTGCCGGTAAAAACTGGCATGCCCAAGGAAGCTTTGTATTCCCTTCATATTAACCGGAGGAGGCAACTTTGCAATCACGTCAACTTTTGCTCGATCCACTTCAAGCCCTTTTGAAGAAACTTTGTGTTCTAGCAATATCCCCTCAGTTACCATGAAGTGGCATTTCTCCCAATTAAGCACGAGATTTGTTTTCACACACCTTTCAAGCACCATTTCCAGATTATCCAAGCATAAACCAAAAGAACTTCCAAACACGGAGAAGTCGTCCATGAACACTTCCATCGTTTTCTCGATCAAGTCGGCAAAAATGGCTTGCACACATCTTTGTAAAGTCGTCGGTGCGTTGCATAACCCAAAGGGTATTTTTCTGTATGCGAAAATTCCAAACGGACATGTGAAATCTATCTTCTCGTGATCGGCCGGGTCAACCGCAATTTGGTTGTACCCGGAATAGCCATCAAGGAAACAATAGTATTTTTGGCTCGAAAGTCTTTCCAACATTTGGTCCATGAACGAAAGTGGAAAATGGTCTTTTCGAGTTGCGATATTCAACCGCCTATAATCAATACACATTCTCCACCCCATTGCCACCTTCGTCGGAATCAATTCATCTTTTTCATTTCGAATGACGGTCATTCCACCTTTTTTCGGAACCACATGCACGGGACTCACCCAAGGGCTATCCAAAATTGGGTAGATCATTCTTGCATCCAAAAGCTTAACAACTTATTTCCTAACAAACTCATTCATAGTAGGATTTAAGCGGCGTTGAGGTTAGAACCACCGGCTTAAAATCCTCTTCCATTAAAATCTTGTGCATACAATAAGAAGGGCAAATTCCTTTGAGATCGGAAAGAGTCCATCCCATTGCTTCTTTATTATTTTTCAACACATCAATTAAACGGGATTCTTCATTTTTAGACAAAAGGTTTCTTATGATAACCGGCTTCTCTTCGGTTTCATCAAGGAATGCATACTTCAAGTTAGAAGGTAGCATTTTCAATTCAAATGGTGGTTTTTCTTCATGGACCTCCTTTTTCAACACTTCCTCTTCGACTTCCCATGGTTGCAACTCTTTAAGATTATCAAGTTCCCGTAAACATTCCTCAAGAGCTTGCTCTTCTTCAATTATGAACACTTCAAAAGAGTCATCAAGAGCTAATTCCACAGGACATGTCACATGAATATGCTTAGATACTTCCAATGTTGCTTCTTCAACCACATCAATTCGAAAACTATCACGATTATCTTTTGAATGCTTCATAGCTTCAAAAAGATCAAAAGTGACTTCTTCATTTTGGACTCGCACTTTCATCAAACCGTCATCAACATCAATCATCATTCGCGCGGTTTTCATGAAAGGTCGGCCTAGGATTAGTGGAGCATCATCATCCTCTTCCATGTCAATCACAATGAAATCAACCGGAAAGAAGAATTTGTCGACTTTAACCAATACGTCTTGATCTAACCCATGAGGATAGGTAGTCGACTTATCGGCCAATTGCAACGTCATCTGTATGGCTTTCATTTCAATGTTGCCAAGCCTTTTCACAATAGACAAAGGTATTAAATTTATGCTTGACCCCAAATCAATTAGCCCTTTCCCAACATATTCATCACCGATAGTAACCGGCAAAGTAACTCTTCCCAGATCAACCTCTTTTCTTGGAAGAGTCCTTTGGATAATGGCACTACAACTAGCATCAAGAATAATTGTTTCCGGTTCCGTATACCTCCGCTTTTTAGTTAGTATGTCTTTCATGAACTTGGCATACTTTGGCATTTTCTCCAAAGCTTCGGCAAACAGAATGTTTATTTGAAGTTGTTTAAAAATATCTATGAATTGGGTGTAATGCCGTTCATTTTCCCTCCTAGATGAAGCATGTGGATATGGTAGGTTTTGGGCCGGAGTAGTGCTCACTACCTCCTTTCCTCTAGACGCTCTAGAATTCCGCTATTTTTTCTTCTTCACTTCCTCCACCGTCTCTTTTTCACTTTTATTATTTTCTACTTCTACACTTTCTTTATTTTCAACTTCAACCTTTTTTTCATTCTTTTCAACTTCTTCCTCACTTTCCTCCTCAACTTCACCATCAATTCTATCATCAATTTTTTTCTCGTCATCTTTTCTCTCATCCTCTCTTTTTTCACTCTCATCTCTTTTTTTACTCTCACTAACCAACTCCCTTCCACTTCTCGTCGTGATTGCTTTACAATGCTCCTTTGGATTTGTTTGCGTGTTCGCCGAAAAAGAAGGTTCGGATTGTTGTTCCGCTAGTTGCTTAGAAAGTTGTCCAACTTGAGTTTTAAGATTTTTGATTGCCGCATCGTTGCTCGTTTGATTAGCCATTAACAATTGCATGAATTGCGTCAATGTATCTTCCAATTTTGAAGTTACGACCGACGATTGTTGAGGTTGATAAGGATTTTGACGGCTAGAATTACCACCCCCATAACCTTGATTATGGTGATAGTTACTCCTTGGTTGGTACCCTTGATTTGGTTGATAGTGTTGTTGTGGTTGATTTTGAGAATGTTGTTGATACGGTGGTTGTTGTTGTTGTTGCCTCGGTTGGTAGTCTCATTGATTCACCATATAGTTTACCTCTTCGAACCTGGGAGGTGGACAAAATTCGGTATCATGTTCACCTTTGCAAAGCTCACAACAAGCTATTTGTTTAGCTTTCGAAGGCTCTTTCATCTCTTTGATTTGTTGATTTAAGAGTACCACTTGTTGTGAAATGAGTTTATTTTGTGCAAGGATAGCATCATTTGTCCCAAGTTCAAGCACTCCCGGTTTCTTCAAAGTGTTTCCTCTACTTTGTCTTTGAAAGTCATTTAGAGCCATACGGTTGATGATATCTGTAGCTTCATCGGCGCTTTTAGACAACAAAGAACCACCCGCAGTGGCATCCAACAAAGTCTTACAATTTGGTTGAAGGCCATTTTTGAAAATATGGATTTGCGTCAATTCATCAAAGCCATGATCTTTGCACTTTCGAAGCATGGATTTAAATCTTTCCCATGCCTCGTTCAATGATTCGTTGGCTCCTTGAGAAAACACGGAAATTGACGTTTTGGATTCCATGAACCGGTTGTGAGAGAAAAATCTTTCAATGAATTTCTCTTCCAACACGTTCCAATCCGTCATGACCGTCGGTGTTTGATCCAAGTACCAATCTTTGGCTTTGCCGAGCAAAGCATGTGGAAAAAGTCTTTTGAACAACGGTAGCTCTTGAGCTTGATCAACTCCCGCCACCAATGCTATCTCGTAAAATTTGGTGAGAAAAGCAAAGGGGTCTTCATGGTCCATTCCGGTGAATGGACTTCAGTATAACAAGTTGAGAGTTCCCGTCTTCATCTCGGCTTGCCTTCCCGTGTGGTTGGCAAACTGAGCAGTGTTTCTTGGACTGTTGATACACGGGGTGGAAATGGGCGGTGGTGGTGGTGGATCCATGATAGGTATGAAATGAGGTGGTGGTGTTGTAGAAGAACCTTCTCCTTGTTCTTGTCGTTTTCGAGCAAGTTGCCTCCTCCGTCTTATTCTGCTATTCAATCTCCTTGCGGTTCTCTCGATCTCGGGATCAAAAAGAAGTTGGTCCTCAGGAATCTGCCCTCGCATAAGATGAAAGTTGCACACTAAACCAAACAAATTAACAAGCACAAGTCAAAAAATTCAAGAGTTAACAATTCAACAAATATTGCGATGCTCACAATATCAATTCAAAATCCCCGGCAACGGTGCCATTTTGTTAGGACAGTGGTAAAGTGTCTGGTTTTTGTTATCGTCTCCACATGGAATTTGAGATATTGCTGTCGTTCGACAGTTATCGAGTTCTTAACTTTTTAGTAACAAAAGGGGTTTGGTTTTTAGTAACGGTATCTTGCATAAAAGGTAATGAATTACGGTAGAAGATTAATTTTACGATTTAATAAAGATTGTCAAAGTTAGGGTTCGGTAATCACTTTGCTTGTATATGTACGAGAAACAATACGCATAAAATCCTTTAGATGATAAACACATTCGCAACATCCTCCCAATGTGATTATTTCTAACTCACATTGTGGTTTTTCCCATTTTGATCCATTGTTGATTTCTCACACAATCTATCAAAATGACAACATTTAGGTTTAACATTTTTCATAAACAACCACATTCAAAACTATTTCTAGCTTAAGAAAATAGAAGGATGAAAACCTAGGTCAAGAGTTGGAAAATATCTTTAAATCATAAACCAACACAAAGAGTTATAGATAAAGCAAGTTTTTCACCATATATTCATCATCCAAGAGTTTACGAATGAAGATCATCCATATACATACAAAACTTAATGATCACCTACATCTAACCTTGACAAAATGAAGAACTTAGCTACTCATTTTCATGGTAGCTTGCAAAAGAAGTTTCGGAAGAAGGTTGATGAACATCCGAGTCGAAGAATCCAACTTGGATGAGAATCCACCTTCTTTTTGTAGAATAATGTTTAGAAATGAAGAAAATAAGAGATAAAGGGTTTCTAGGTCACAAAATCTCTTATGCAGCAAAACTAGTGAAAAAATAATGGTATGTGACAAAAAGTACATAGGGCTACTTATAGAAAAAGTTGTTGTCCTGTCACGCTCGCGACCTCGTTCGCCTAGCGAGCTAACAGCGAACATTCGCCACAGCTTCGCCTAGCGAACATGCTAGCGAGGGCTGAGGAAAAGATTATGGAATGCTTCGCTACTTGCTCGCCTAGCGAGTTCTTCGCCACCTGCCTCGCTGCCAGCGAATGATGCCATTTTGATTCTGCCCAAGTCTGGGAGCGTTCGCTAGCAGCTCGCTATGGGCTCGCCTAGCGAACAACTCGCTGCATCACTCGCCAGATGTTCGCCTAGCGAACATGCTTTTGCTCTTGTTCTTTCTTGATTCCTTTGTCAACTTTCTTGTGTCTTCAAATTCTACTCTTTCATGCTCAAATACTGCACAATAACACACAAATTAAAAGGACCAAGAGCATTTCACATCATATTGCATATCAACAAAAGCAAGGCGGTTTTGAACCGAAATTAGACAAAAAGGAGCGAAAGATGCCCACATTTGATAGCTCAAATAAGCACAATTAGACATCTAACACTCAGCTGGACAAGTTAAACATTTCTGAAGAACCCCTTCTGAAAGGATCCTCCAGAATCAAAGCTTCTCACCCAGAGGAGATGATTATTGGAAAGAAGAATGACCCCATCAGAACAAGACCATTTTTCTCAGATCATCTGGAACGTCATTGTTGTTAGAACACAGATTGGTTCTTAATAATATCTCTATGTTTTGATGATAACTATTATGAAATTTTGTAATTAAGAATTATATACTCTAAAATTTGCTTAAGAGTGTTTGCTGCAGATATTAAAGTAATTATCACTCCAGAAGCAAATCAGAACTGAACATAAGAAATATGATAGGCTCTGAAGCGTCAGATGCATCCATTAGAAGATTCTGAATGCTGCCATCAGAAGATCCTGAGCGTAGCCTCCAGAAGGATCTGAAGCAGAAGCTCCAGAAGAATCTGAAGCAAGTCAGAAGCATCTGAACCAAAGAAGAATTATGTATGAAGAGTTTTCAAGCATAATTACTACAGAAGATTCTGAGAGTACTAAAGTTGCCAGTACTGAGGATCTGACTCAAATATGCTCTGAACTTATACACGCTAAAAGCACACCTGCTGCAAAGACTCTGATTCAGCAAAACTCTGATCAACATCAGAAGGCTCTGATCAAATTAGACTCTGATGATTCTTGCTGAAAATTGATGAAGAAGAATTCAAAGATTATGTCTGTTGGAATATCCAAACGACTCTTTCCTTATTTATGCTAGACACAAGAACACAGACAAAAAGGATTTCTCTGTGCTTTCTTCTTCTAGGAAAGTTCACTTGATGTGAAGACAAAAAGGCTCAGACCTTTTGGTACACTCTTCTCAACGTGAAATACTCTTGGATCAATGTGCCTATAAAAGCAAGTCTTCAACCATCTTCTTCAGTTGATGTTTTACCTGAAAAGAATTCATTATTCAAAGCTCTCATACAACTCACATTCTTTCTAGAATTAATTTCTTTGTTCTTAATATTAAGTGAAAAATCACAGTTGTGATAAAGCTTTATTAGAAGCACTTTAAACACTTGTATTTGTTATTACATTTGATTGTAAGAAAACCTTAGGAAGATCCAGTTAGGATCAGTAGTTCTTGAGAAGACTTTGAACAGTTGTTCTTAGTGCTTACTATTGTAATCAGTTGATTAAATAGTGGATTAAGTCCTTGTTTAAGAAAGTCAAATCACTCTAGGAAGGGTGGAATGGAGTAGTTGAGTTCAACGAACCAGGATAAAAATACTTGAGTTTTATTTCTAAGTTTTTATCTTCATACTTATTCAACCCCCTTCTAAGTATTTTCTCACCTTCAATTGTTTGGTTTGGACACAGAAGATCTGGCAAAAAGGAGGTTGTCTGTTATGAATGTAAAGAACCTGGACATTACAAAAATGAATGTCTAAAGGTGCTGAAAGACAAGCCTAAAAGAAAATCTGATAAGAAGAAAAAGGTTCTAATGGCCACCTGGGATGATTCAGATACATCTGAATCTGAATCTGAGTCAAAAGAGGAATGTGCCAATGTAGCTTTGATGGCAGACATAGAAGATCAGGAGGAAGGAACTTCAGGATCTGAATCTGAATCTAAATCTGACTCTGACGCTGAAGAGGTAATGGCTAAACTCACTAAAGAAGAACTTATCAAAGTGTTATCAGAAGTTCTGAAGAGCTATAACAATATTAAGCTCAAATACAAGAAGCGTCAAAGCAATCTTGTATCTGAGAATAATATTCTCAAATCAGAAGTAGCTGAGCTAAATGAAAAGAACTTAAAATTGAAAAATGATTCTGAATTAGCTCAACAAAACTCTGATTTTGAAACTGAATCTGAATGCAAAAATATTTTGGAAAAATATGATTACAGCTTTCAGAAGTTTCTTGCTAAAAGCATAGACAGAAGCAAAATGGCTTCTATGATCTATGGAGTTAGCAGAAATAACAGGAAAGGAATTGGATATAAATCTTCCTCTGGAAAGGATTTAAATCCAAAACCTGTTGATAAAATTATCATCAAGAAAACTCCTTTATATTCCCACTTTAAATTTGGTCACTTGAATGATATTGAACAAACACGTTCTGAAAAGAATATTCATGTGTTTAAATATAAGGCTAGTCAGAATAAACCTTATGTTGAAAAACAGAAGTTTAGACAAACCTTCAGAACAACTAACCCTAAAGGACCCAAGAAGATCTGGGTACCTAAAAGTAAAATAATTCCTGTTGCAGATGTTCTTAGCAGCAAGGTCAGGACGCCAATCATGGTACCTGGACTCTGGATGCTCACGACACATGACAGGAGAAAGGTCTATGTTCCAAAGTCTGGAGCTTAGATCTGGAGGTGATGTGAAATTTGGAGGGAGTCAGAAGGGCAAGATCATTGGATCTGACACTATTGGAAATGGTAAACTTCCCTTTATTACTAATGTTTTACTTGTAGAAAGATTAAAGCATAACTTATTGTCCATAAGTCAATTAAGTGACAATGGTTATGATATAACCTTTAATCAAAAATGTTGTAAAGCTATTAGTCAAAAGGATGGCTCTATCCTATTTAGTGGAAAGAGGAAAAACAACATTTATAAAATAAATCTTTCAGAACTTAAGGTTCAGAATGTTAAATGCCTCTTGTCTGTTAATGAGGAGCAATGGGTCTGGCACAGAAGATTGGGGCATATTAATATGAGACGTATATCTTAGATTAATAAACTTAATCTTGTCAAAGGACTTCCTAATCTGAAGTTCACCTCAGATGCTCTTTGTGAAGCATGCCAAAAAGGGAAGTTTTCAAAATCATCTTTTAAATCAAAAAAATGTTGTTTCTACTTCCAAACCACTAGAATTACTTCATATTGATCTGTTTGGACCAGTGAAAACTGCATCCATCAGAGGCAAGAAGTATGGATTAGTCATTGTTGATGACTATAGTAGATGGACATGGGTAAAGTTCTTAAAACACAAGGATGAGTCACATTCTGTGTTCTTTGACTTCTGTAAACAAGTCCAGAATGAAAAAGATTTCAAAATTATAAAAGTCAGAAGTGATCATGGTGGTGAATTTGAAAATAAATATTTTGAAAAATATTTTAATGAAAATGGCATTGCTCATGATTTTTCCTGTCCTAGAACTCCACAACAAAATGGAGTTGTAGAGAGGAAAAATAGAACTTTGCAAGAAATGGCCAGAACCATGATCAATGAGACTAATCTGGCAAAACACTTTTGGGCAGAAGCAATCAACACAGCCTGTTACATTCAGAACAGAGTGTCTGTAAGACCTCTTCTGAAGAAGACTCCATATGAACCGTGGAAGAATAGAAAGCCCAACATTTCATATTTTCATCCTATTTGATGCATTTGCTATATGTTAAATACTAAAGAAAATCTGAACAAGATTGATTCCAAAGCACAGAAGTGTTTCATGCTTGGATATTCTGAACGCTCTAAAGGCTACAGAGTATACAACACTGAGACACAGATTGTGGAAGAATCTATTCATGTTAGATTTGATGATAAGCTTGGCATTAAAAAGCCAAAGCAGTCTGAAAACTCTGCAGATAGATAAGTAGTCTTCACAGACTCTGAAGGCTCAGAGGCAGACAAAGCTCAAGTGAAGGAACCAGAAGCAACGCTAGATGCCATTCCTTTAACTTCTCAGATGAACAATTTAAACATTTCTGAAGAATCAACTGTTAGAGGATCATCTTCCAGAATCAAAGCTTCTCATCCAGAGAATGTTATAATTGGAAAGAAGGATGACCCTATCAGAACAAGATCCTTTCTCAAATCATCTGAAGCATCATTATTTGGACTGGTGTCAATAATTGAACCAACTTCTGTAGATGAAGCTCTTCAAGACAATGATTGGATTATTTCCATGCAAGAAGAGCTAAATCAATTCACCAGAAATGATGTGTGGGATTTAGTTCAAAGACCAAAAGGATTCAATATAATTGGAACTAAATGGGTCTTCAGAAATAAGCTTAATGAGAAAGGATAAGTTGAAAGAAATAAGGCAAGGCTTGTTGCTCAAGGGTACAGTCAACAAGAAGGTATTGATTATACTGAAACTTATGCTCTAGTGGCAAGGTTAGAATCTATACGCCTTCTTATTTCATTTGCTGCACAAGATAACATCACTCTGTATCAGATGGATGTTAAAAGTGCCTCTCTAAATGGTATTATAAAAGAAGAAGTTTATGTCCACCAGCCTCCTGGTTTTGTCAGTGAAAAATTTCCAGATCATGTTTTCAAACTAAAGAAATCTCTGTATGGTTTAAAACAAGCTCCCAGAGCTTGGTATGAGAGATTGAGCAATTTTCTTCTGGAGAAAAATTTCATCAGAGGCAAAGTGGACACAACACTCTTTTGTAAATCATTTAAGAAAGATCTTCTAATTTGTCAAATATATGTGGATGATATCATATTTAGATCTACCAATACTATACTGGGAAAGGAGTTTGCTCAATGTATGCAGGCAGAATTTGAAATGAGCATGATGGGAGAATTGAGATTCTTTCTGGGAATACAAGTCAACCAAACTCCAGAGTACACTTACATACATCAGACCAAATATGTTAAAGAACTTCTGAAGAAATTTAACATGACTGATAGTAAGCTGGCAAAGACTCCCATGCATCCAACTAGTTCACTAGGCAAGGAAGAGGTAAGTAAGAAAGTAGATCAGAAACTCTACAGAGGTATGATATGATCTCTTCTTTACTTAACTGCTTCTAGACCTGACATATTGTTCAGTGTATGCTTGTGTGTTAGATTCCAATCAGATCCTAGAGAATCACACTTGACAGCTGTCAAGAGGATTCTAAGGTATCTGAAAGGTACTTCTAATGTGGGTTTGTGTTACACAAAATCTGATGATTTCAAATTAGTTGGATTCTGTGATGCTGACTACGCTGGAGACAGAGTGGAAAGAAAAAGTACTTCTGGAAGTTGTCAATTAATAGGAAGAAATCTAATCTCTTGGTACAGCAAGAAGCAACCCACAATTGCACTATCAACCACAGAGGCAGAATATATTGCTGCTACTGGATGTAGCACGCAGATGCTCTGGATGAAAAGTCAGCTAGAAGACTATCAGATATTTGAAAGTAACATTTCTATATTCTGTGATAATACTTCTGCTATATGTTTGTCTAAAAACCCCATTTTACACTCTATGGCAAAACATATAGAAATTAAGCATCATTTCATCAGAGACTATGTTCAGAAGGGAATTATAAATTTAGCCTTTGTTGATACAGATCATCAATGGGCAGATATTTTCACAACACCCCTTGTTGAAGATAGATTCAAATTTATTCTGAAAAATATTGGTATGGATTTGTGTCCAGAATAATATTTTTCAAAAGCAAATTTTACAGATGCAAAAATGTTTAATGCTCTGAAGTATTTCATCTGATCATTTTCATTTCCTTAAAATACTTTATTTGTGAAAATCTGAACTAACAATACTCAGAGGATCTGAACGTTGGTTAACGTTTCATTTCTCAAGAGAATTCAGAAGCACATGCAAGCAAACACGTGTCACTCTGAATCTGCAAAGGTGGCGTGTACACTACTAAAGAGACGTTTGAGGTGAAGTTTGAATAGTGAAAATCTTGATTTTCCCCCCAATTTGTCAGAATCAATTAATGCTTGAAATGATTTTTATTTTTTTTCATTAAATGCTATGTGTGAATGTGCCATTATCTGTCTGTTTGTATGCCTAAGTGTTTACTATAAATATCACATCTCTTACCACTTTCACACTTTTCACATCTCAAAACGTTTATGCATTTCTGTCTCCTTTTCTCTCTTCACAAAAACCCTAAACCTTTGACAAAATCATCTTCAATGGCAACTTCATCCTCCACTGCTGCACAGTTTCAATCAACCATGGCTGCAGTTACTTCTGCAAATATGGGTGTGACTCCATATACGACACCAAAAAGAACTCTGTTAACACCTGTTGACAAACTGGAAGTTCTCTGTGAATCAATGGTGGAATTTGATTCACTGGTTGAAAATGGATTTGAGTTTCATTCCATAATTGATGCTCAAGGATGGGTAAAATACTTTGACAGACTTTTTGGACCAGTTTACCCCCATCTAGTGAAAGAGTTCTGGATCCATGCTGCTGTATACCCTAAGTTTATCTTATCTTCTGTTCTGGGTAAAGAGATAATCATTACAGAAGATCTGATCAGGAAACTCATTGGATATGAGGAGACTGATGGAGTATCTCATCTGCCAGCTAGGCGTGTAGATATGGAAGAAATGTATGAGGAAGTCATGACTGCTGGACAGGCCTCTAATAAGTTTAAAGATCTGAAGCCTGACTATAAGATCTGAGTAAAGATTTTCATGGGATGCATTCATCACAGAAAATCTACAAACTCTCCAGATTACGTAAACAATGAACAGCTCTACTTTATGTACTGCTTAAGTCAGAGCACCAAGGTAGATCTTCCCTACATTCTGTTCATGCATTTATGGAATCATATAAATGCCTCCAGAGAATCTGTGAAAGACAAGGGTTAGAAGATCAGAACATGGATTCCTTTTGGAAGATTAATTTCAGATATTCTGACAGAAAATGGATTGGTAACTGCTATGTATGCTGCTGGAGTCAAGGAGGAACTTGAGTCTATCGTTGGGAAGCCTCTGAATGCCAAAAGTCTTCAGAGACTTAAAATTGTAGAAGAACTCACATCAGCACCCAAGAAGCTGAATATCACTGAACTCAGCCAGAAGAGAATCCCAGTAGAAGATTACCCTCTGTTCTGTGCTGAAGAACCAAGGGAAATCATTGTAAGATATATAGATTCTTGCAAGGCAGATGGAACCCCAATCCCTGCAGATATTCTGAAAAGAGCAAGGGAACCAATGCCTGATGGAGGAGAAGAGATCACAAGAAAAAGAAGTCAATCAGAAGCAGAAGCTGTGCCTGTTCAGAAGAAGCCCAAAGTTGCTGACAAGCCTCAGAAGCTGATAAAGAGGAAAGCATATGGAGACACTCCTTCTGTTCCTGCAAAACGTATCAAGATTAAAGGTACCAAATCTTCTGTATCTTCTTTCAATAATACTGTTGTAAATGAGTCAACATTTAAGTCTATTCCAAAAACACCTTCTACTCAGAAACAATTTGTTCCTGCTCCATCTCATATATATGTTCAATCCCCACAAAAATCATCTAATCCTGTTTCCATCTCACCTGTAAAACTTTCTACTACACAATCATCTGCACCAAAACCAACAACAACAAAATCACAAAATCAGACTCCACAACCAGAAAAGTCAACAAAACAATCTGTACCACAACAACAACAATCAGAAAAACAACCTCAAACAGAAAAACCTACAGAACAATCTGAACAACAACCACAACAACCAGAAAAACAATCTGAACCACAACAAGAAAAAGAATCTGAACATCAACAATAAAAACAATCTGAACCACAACCACAACAACAAGAAAAACAACCACAACCAGAAAAACCACCATCAACCACATCTGAACCTATTGGATCTGCAAAAGTTACATCTGATCCTATTACATCAGAACCACCTACATCTGAACCACCATCAAAACCTTCTGAAAATCCATCAGAAACAGCTAACCCATCTGAAACCCATATTCCTGAGACAGAGGTTCTAAACATTACACCTCTCAAAACTGTTTTTGAAGTGTCCTCTACCTCTTACACTCCAACCTCATCATCCAATTCGTCAGAATCTGATATACACCCAGATTTTCTGGTATCCCCCTCTCATAGAAATTCTGAAGTAAACCAACCAGAACCACTAGTTTCTTCTGAAGTTATTATTCCAAATCCTATTCCAACACCTAAACCATCTTCTGAAATTACCATTCTCAATCCTACCCCTGCACCCAAGCCAAGAACATCTGAACATGTACCTTCTGCTTCGTGCAAACTATTTTCTTCCAACAAACTTCCTTCTGGTTTCACCTTGAAAATTTTCTACACCAGAATTGAACCATCTAACACTATCACTCCTCTCAAACCCAAACTTACCATCATTCTACCATTTTTGCTTCAAACATATATTAAAACAATGTCTATAGTACCTTCATCAGATTCAAAACCATACTCTGCTATATCTGCTAAATCTGATAAACCTGCTAAGTCTGCTTTCAAACCTTACTCTGATAAACCATTTGATATGGTTTCCTATCCAACAAAAGCAAAACCAAATCTGATGAATGCTTTAACCAGATCAAAACCTGACAAATCATCTGAAATTCCATTCATACCCTACTACCCTCCTCCTCTGATCTCCATTCATAAATCCATCTTTCCACCTACTCCCCAACCCAAGCCAATAACCTTGGAAACTCTGTTACACCCAAGACCTAGACTGAATGTTAATCATTTATTTACAAGTTTTTTGCAAGAAATACAGATGTATTTAGGTTCTGTACAGAGGAAATGTTCATCAACAATGGATGCAAAGGAATCTGATGCCATTTGGAATGGATTCATAAACAGATTCAACACTATAGCATCAAATCTGAAGAACGTATGTTCTGATGATGTGAAGCTCAAATTTGCTGAAGCTGCTAGAAGTCTGTTCTGGACTGTTAAGAGATCTGGACCATTACTTCTTACAGATGCTCTTTCATCATCAGAAGAGAATACTGAATCTGCATCTGAAGACAACCCCCTGGCTATGACTCTGATAGAACATCCTTCTGGCTCTGCTGCTCCTAGCTCCAAAGCTCCTATGGAAATTGACTTTGTTCAAGCTTCAGAAACTGTTCCACCTTCTTCATCTGAGATCAAGAAAGAATATCCAGATCTTGAAGATAAGATTGCAGTTCTGGAAGCTGGTCAATCAGAAATTAAGTCATGGATGGCTAAGCAAGACAAGAAATCTGAAGACATGGCTCAGTGGATGTCCAAACAGGATCAGAAGAATGAAACCATGGCTAAGTGGATGTCAAAACAAGAACAGTCTTCTTCTGAGATCACGAATCTGTTGAAGATGCTTTTGTCAAAACAATCTTAGTTTATTTATTTTTTCTTCTGATGTTTGCATCTAATGTTTGCATATGTATTTGAATATCTTCTGATGTATGTACTTTTGCTCTGAATGAATGAATGAATGTTTCAAAGTTTTCTCCACATGATTTATCTCATTTATTGTTTCCTTTTCTTTGTCTTTTCTAAGTTATTACTTTTTGCTTATGACAAAAAGGGGAGAAAATAGATCTGAATTGTTTAATTAAACTTCACCAGAATGAAACTTCAGACAAATCAATTTTATCTAACATAAAATCTGAGTATTTCAGAACATTTGATAAGTATACTCTGTAAAAGAAACTCTGAGACTCTCAGATCATTTTGACAATTATCAGACTCTGACTCTGAAATATGCAAGACACTCTGACTCTCAAATGTTAAAGAACAATCTAGCTCTAACTCTGAAAAATAATCAAGACAAAAGGGAAGTTTCTATTCCTTATTTATATTTAATTCAGGGGGAGATTCATCATCTCAGGGGGAGTTATAATTATTCTATTTTCAATTAAACAAAATTTCTGATGTTTTTGTCATCATCAAAAAGGGGGAGATTGTTAGAACACAGATTGGTTCTTAATAATATCTCTATGTTTTGATTATAACTATTATGAAATTTTGTAATTAAGAATTATATACTCTAAAATTTGCTTAAGAGTGTTTGCTGCAGATATTAAAGTAATTATCACTCCAGAAGCAAATCAGAACTGAACATAAGAAATATGATAGGCTCTGAAGCGTCAGATGCATCCATTAGAAGATTCTGAACGCTGCCATCAGAAGATCCTGAGCGTAGCCTCCAGAAGGATCTGAAGTAGAAGCTCCAGAAGAATCTGAAGCAAGTCAGAAGCATCTGAACCAAAGAAGAATTCTGTATGAAGAGTTTTCAAGCATAGTTACTACAGAAGATTCTGAGAGTACTAAAGCTGCCAGTACTGAGGATCTGACTCAAATATGCTCTGAACTTATACACGCTAAAAGCACACCTGCTGCAAAGACTCTGATTCAGCAAAAATCTGATCAACATCAGAAGGCTCTGATCAAATTAGACTCTGATGATTCTTGCTGAAAATTGATGAAGAAGAATTCAAAGATTATGTCCGTTGGAATATTCAAACGACTCTTTCCTTATTTATGCTAGACACAAGAACACAGACAAAAAGGATTTCTCTGTGCTTTCTTCTTCTAGGAAAGTTCACTTGATGTGAAGACAAAAAGGCTCAGACCTTTTGGTACACTCTTCTCAACGTGAAATACTCTTGGATCAATGTGCCTATAAAAGCAAGTCTTCAACCATCTTCTTCAGTTGATGTTTTACCTGAAAAGAATCCATTATTCAAACCTCTCATACAACTCACATTCTTTCTAAAATTAATTTCTTTGTTCTTAATATTAAGTGAAAAATCACAGTTGTGATAAAGCTTTATTAGAAGCACTTTAAACACTTGTATTTGTTATACATTTGATTGTAAGAAAACCTTAAGAAGATCCAGTTAGGATCAGTAGTTCTTGAGAAGACTTTGAACAGTTGTTCTTAGTGCTTACTATTGTAATCAGTTGATTAAATAGTGGATTAAGTCCTTGTTTGAGAAAGGCAAATCACTCTAGGAAGGGTGGACTGGAGTAGTTGAGTTCAACGAACCAGGATAAAAATACTTGAGTTTTATTTCTAAGTTTTTATCTTCATACTTATTCAACCCCCCCCCCCCCTTCTAAGTATTTTCTCACCTTCAGATGGATGTTAAAACTGCTTTCTTAAATGGATTAATAGAAGAGGAAGTTTATGTTCATCAACCTCCTGGTTTTGAAAATGAAAAATTTTCAGAACATGTTTTTAAACTGAATAAATCACTCTATGGCTTAAAACAAGCTCCCAGAGCTTGGTATGAGAGGCTGAGTAATTTTCTTTTGGAAAATAATTTTATCAGAGGAAAGGTTGATACTACTCTCTTTCATAAATCAATTAAGAAAGACATTTTAATCTGTCAAATTTATGTTGATGATATTATTTTTGGAACAACAAATATTACGCTTGGAAAGGAGTTTGCTCAATCTATGCAGGCAGAATTTGAAATGATCATGATGGGAGAACTCAGATTCTTTATGGGAATTCAAGTGAATCAGACTCCAGAAGGCACCTACATACATCAGACAAAGTATGTAAAGGAGCTTCTGAAGAAATTCAACATGATAGAAAGTAAGCTAGCAAAGACTCCAATGCATCCAACAAACACTCTAGGTAAAGAAGAGGTAAGTAAAAATGTAGATCAGAAGCTCTACAGAGGTATGATTGGTTCTCTTCTGTACTTGACTGCTTCTAGACCTTATATTCTCTTTAGTGTTTGTTTATGTGCTAGATTCCAATCAGATTCTAGAGAATCTCACTTAATAGCTATTAAGAGGATTCTGAGGTATCTGAAAGGTACTACTAATGTGGGTTTGTATTATAGAAGATCTGATGAATACAAATTAGTTGGATTCTGTGATGTTGATTATGCTGGAGACAGAATAGAACGTAAAAGTACTTATGAAAGCTGTCAGTTTCTGGGAAGTCATCTGATCTCATGGTTCAGCAAGAAGCAACCCACAATAGCACTTTCAACAACAGAGGCAGAATATATTGCTGCTGCTGGTTGTAGTACACAGATGCTCTGGATGAAGAGTCAGCTAGAAGATTATCAGATATATGAGAGTAACATTTCTATCTTCTATGATAATACTTCTGCTATTTGCCTATCTAAAAACCCTATTTTACATTTTAAGGCAAAGCATATAGAAATTAAACATCATTTCATCAGAGACTATGTTCATAAGGGAATTATAAGTTTAAATTTTGTTGATACAGACCATCAATGGGTTGATATCTTCACAAAACCTCTTGCTGAAGATAGGTTTAAATTTATTCTGAAGAATATTAGTATGGGTTTTTGTCCAGAATAAAACTATTATATAGAAGCAAATTTATTCAGATGATAAATGATTAATGTCTATACTCTGAAATATTTCATATGTATTTCATTTGTTACCTTATTTCTTTTGAAACTCTGAACTAACAACCTTCAGAAGATTTGAACGCTGCTAACGTTTCATTTCCTTAAGAAGTTTCAGAGACACCCAAACATTAAACACGTGTCACACAGAATCTGAAAAGATGGAGTGTAAATAATGAGACGCCGTTTAGAGGTCCTGTTTGAATTATTAATTTCTTGTTTTCCTCCCCACGCTTGTCAGAATCATTAAATGCTCTTTAATTATTATTCTTTTTGATGTGATTTAATGTTTTAAATTAATTATGAACTAAATGTTGAGTGTGTATTTGTGCCCTAATTTTTTTGCCCCTATATATTCCACAACACAACACATTTCAAATTTTTCACCTCTCACAAAACCCTTTTATGCATTTCTGTCTTCTACATTGTTTCTTCTCTTCCAAACCCAAATCTCAAAGAAGAATCCGTTATCTCTCAAGTTCATAAATGGCTACTTCATCTTCAACCTCTCAACAGTTAGAATCTACAATGGTTGCAGTTTCTTCTTCTAATATGGGTAACATCACTTACAAAGAACCTGAAAGAAACCTTCTCACTCCTGTTGGAGATTTGGAAGTTCTATGCGAACTCATGGTTGATTTTGACTGCATGACAAAGAATGGGTTTGATTTGTGACCAATTGTTTTTGCACAAGGATGGACTAAGTACTTTGATAGACTGTTTGGTCCAGTCTTCCCTCTTTTGGTGAAAGAATTCTCGGTTCATGCAAAGGTATACCCAAAATTCATTATTTCGTCTGTGCTGGGTAAAGAGATAATCATAACTGAAGACTTGATTCGCAAATTAATTGGATATAAAGAAGTAGATGGTGTTCACAATCTCTCTGTTGGACATGTAGACATGGATGATGTCTGCAGAGAAGTTTTTACAACTGGGCTGGCCTCAAGCAAAATCAAAGATCTGAAAGCGCACTACAAGATCTGGGCGAAGATCTTTCTGGGATGTATTCACCATAGGAAATTAACCAACTCTCCAGATTACATCAACACAGAACAACTGTACTTTCTGTACTGCTGGGAAATAACATCAAGGTGGATCTGCCACACTTGTTATTTGCTCATCTGTGGAGCCATGTAAAACTGTCCAGAGAGGAAATCAGAACAAAGCATCAGAAGATCAGAAACTGGATCCCAATGGGCAGATTGATTTCTGATATTTTGACAGAAAATGGTTTAGTTGCACATTTGACAGAGGCGGGTTAGACAAAAGAATTGGTTCCAATTCTGGGAAAGCCTCTGGATGGGAAAAGTCTGCAGAGGATGAGACTTGTAGAGGAACTTCAATCAGAGCCAGTCAAGATGGACTCTACTGCTATACACAAAAGAAGAATTCTTGTGGAAGATTTTCCTATGTTCACTGTTGAAAAACCAAAGGAAATTCTTCTGAACTACATTGCTGCATGCATAGCAGATGGAACCCCCTTGCCACCAGACTTGCTTAAAAGAGCAAATGAACCTGGACCAGGTTTCTTTGAGGAGAACAAGAGAAAGAAGAGAAAGGTCTTAGAGGAAGGATCTACAAAGACTAAGAGGAAAGCTTCTGGAGAAGAATCTTCTGTAAAGACCAAACGTCTGAAAAAGTCAGGTAAATCCTCTAGCCTATCTCTAATTCTGGAAAATATAATTCCAACATTTGAACCTCCTCCTCCTTATGATCCAATTCCCACTCCTTCTCCTCCTCACACCTCTGAACACATTTCTTCTGAACCTGAACCCATTTCATCTGAATCACAAAAATCTCAACCACTACCCTCTGAACAACAACAACAACAACAACAACCACCAGAACCACAACAACCACAATCATCTAAACACACTACATATGTACCATCCACACCTTCCTTCAACATCCATCAGCAAACAACCTCTGCTGAAACCATCTCCTCTATTCCACAACCAGATGAACCAAACCCCTCTGAACCAAACTATTCAGAACCTCACCCCTCTGATCCTGAACTAGAGATACTAGACATTCAACCTCTGATGACCATACACCCTATATCATCTGGATCACTTAACTCATCTGATTCCTCAGACTCATCTGACTCTGACTCATCAAAAGCTACCTCACCTCTTCATAACTCCCCAAACCTTTCTGCTCATAATCCTTCAACCATCCAACCAGATGTTTTCTTTTCATCTGAGACCACCTCATCTGAACCTATACCATTTGAAACCACCTCATCTCACTCTCAAGCTGAACCTTCACCATCTGCTAGACCTTCATCTGCTAAACCTTCATTCACCTACACTCTTAGGAAATCTTTTGTAGAAGCCTATCTTAAACCAAAACCAAAATATAGACCAGATGTTGGGACTATGTTATCTAGTTTTGAAATAGAGACAAGGCTATGGTTTGCTAACGTTAAGTAGAAGTTCCTTCACAACATGAATCCTAAAGCTTCTGAAGAGATTTGGGATTCTTTCAAAAAAAGATTTGATTCAGTGACTTTGAATATGAAGAAAGCATACTCTGAAGATGCACATGAAAGGTTTTCCGAAGCTCTGAAGATTGCTATTCTAAGTGTCAACAGAACTCCTATTCTGTGTTTGGAAGATACACCTTCTGAGAAATCTGCTGAAGAAATTTCTCCAGATGCTCTGATTTCTGAAGATGCTCCTCTCTCTGATCAGCCTTCTGGTATGGTAATCCAGAATGCATCTGGTTCAGTAATCTTAGAGGATGCTTCTGCTTCTGAAGAAATTCCAGAACCAACAGCTTTGGACAAAGCTTCTGAGGAAGTAAAGATTTCTGAAGAAGTTAAGGAAAAGCTTGCTCGGCAAGAGGCTGATACATCTGAGATTAAAACCTGGATGGTTAAACAAGAGAAGACTACAGAGGAGATCAAGACTTGGATGGCCAAGAAAGATGAATCAACGTCTGAAATTAAGACTTGGATGGCTAAACAAGAGTCACAGACTTCTGAGATAGCTGAGCTTCTGAAGATTTTAGCCTCTCGTCCCTCTTAGTTTATATTCTGTCTTGCACATCTATGTTTGTCTTGTTTGTTTTTTCTTTTGAACTTGTTTAATGAATGCATCTGTTTGTTTTTTTCTTCTACTTATCTGTTATCTATTTCTCTGATATCATTTTTTTGTGTGCTCTGATATTATTTTTTTCGCTCTGATATTTTTTGTCTTAAATGATTTTTTTAAAAAAATCACTTTTTGATATGACAAAAAGGGGGAGAAAATGGAAATTTTGATATTCATATAAACAGATACAAAATGGTAATTCATACATAGTAAAATATAACTAATGTTGGATTAAGTGTTTTAAAGTGTTTCAGAGCTAAAGACCTCTCAACTGATAATATCCTTAGAATTAACTCTGAACAAAGTCTGAGAAAATGGAAACTCTAAACAAGGTCTGAGAAAATCTACAAAGCTAAACTCTGACTCTGGAAAGAATACTTGTGCTGAAAGGGAAGTATTTATTTTTTCTGCAGTATTCATTTCAGGGGGAGATTCATAATCTCAGGGGGGAGATATTTTTTTAAATGCTCTGAACAAAATTTCATATAGTTTTTGTCATCATCAAAAAGGGGGAGATTGTTAGAACACAAATTGGTTCTTAAATATATCTCAATGTTTTGATGATAACATTAATGAAATTTTGTATTAAGGAAATATATACTCTAATTTTGTTCAAGTGTTTTTGTTTCAGATATCAAAATTTATAATCCTCTGGAAGCAAAAATTCCTCTGAACGTTAGTTTAAGCAAGACTCTGAAGCGCTGCTTACTGAAGATTCTGAAGCGCTGCTTGCTGAAAACTCTGAAGCGCTGCTTGCTGAAGACTCTAAAGCAATGCCTACAGAAGACTCTAAGCCAGAGTATAAAAGATTCAGTCATTCAGAAGACTCTGAGAATTCAACGCTGAACCTACAAAGACTCTGAGAATTCAACGCTGCACCTACAAAGACTCTGAGAATCATCGTCAACTCTGATCTTTCACGCTAAAGCACTTTGCTGCAAAACTCTGTATAGAGTAACTCTGATACAGAAGAACAAATAACATCATCAAAGGATCTGATGAAAGAGTAATATTAATATATGTTTATTTGGAAGAGTATTGTCCAAGAAAGAGATGTTGCTAAAACCAAAGTTTACCAATGGTACTATTTCTCACTCGTGTATGACACAGGAAGTATGGCAAAAAGGGAATGTCAAATCAAGGTGTAAAATGTCTATATCCTACAGTATTTTCCTCTACACAGCTTTTGAGAAAGTGGACTATATAAAGAAGTCTTCATCAACACTTCAAATTGCTAATTCACAATATCTATTCACAAGATTTCAAAGAGAAACAAACTCTAAGCACATTCAAAAGAATTCCAAGAAACAAACGTAGAAACTCATTCAAAGAAAAACTAAAAGTTTATCAACAGCTTTCTCATAAAAATCTAGTTTTATTTGTTCTTCATTTGTGTAAATATCACAGTTGTGATAATAGCTTTTTAGAAGCAACTTTAAACACATTTGTAAAAAGTGGATTAAGACAGTTGTCTTAGTGGAAATCATTGTAATCAAGTTTGATTTAGTGGATTAAGTCCTCGTTTGAGAGAGGTGAAATCACCTTGGCCGGGTGGACTGGAGTAGTTTGAGTTCAAACGAACCAGGATAAAAATACCTTGTTATTTTTCTATCATCTTAACTGTTTTTGAAACCCTTATTCAACCCCCCCCCCCCTTCTAAGTGTTTTTCCTACCTTCATACATCTCATGATACCATTTCCATTAATTCGAAAATCAGTCCTTCGACTTTGATTCATCAAATTCAACCGATCTACCAACCCAAATCAGATTTCCGACCTCCTCGAATCTCATGAAGAATACCACTAGTAAGGTACAACATACTAAGCTTAACTCCATAAGAAGTCTCTTCACAAACCAAGCTCATATCAAGAAATTGCTCAATCAGTTCTAACTCTTTTACCATCATCATTGGTATATGCAAAGATTTCCAAATCAATGCATCAGCTACCACGTCTGTTTTACCCGAATGGTACTTCAACCCAAAACCATCATCCTTCAGAAGTCCCAATCATCTCTTCTTCCTCACAGTCAACTCATTCTGATCAAAGAAGTACTTTGAACTCTTACGATTACTGCACATCTCAATTCTCGAACCAAACAAATAAAGCTTTCAAAGCTTCAACACTTCCACAACAACAACCAACTCTAAATCATGCGTCAGCTAATTCCTCTTATGCTCTTTAAGTTACTTTAAAGCATAAGATAAACTTGTTGATGTTGCATTAACACACCTCCCAATCCCATCAACAAAGCATCACAATGTACCATAATGGTTCTGTCGGATTTGAAAAAATCAAACCTGAGCTGTTGTCAGTCTTCTCAAAAGCTCTTGCAACTTTTCTTCATACTTTGCTCCCAAAACAAAAGCTTGAACCTTCCTAGTCCACTGCGTCAATGGCAAAGATAACTTGGAAAAATCCTTCAATGAATTCCAATAACAATCTGCCAACCCAAGAAAACTTCTAATCTCAAATACAGGTTTTTTGAGCTTCCCATTGCCATACAGCTCCAACCTTCGTCATATCAACCACAAACTTGCCCAAATAAGTATAGAAAATCCTGTTCATACTCTACAAACCCACATGGTGCATTAGTCATACCAAATGGCATCACGAAATACTCATGATGTCCATACCTTGTTTTAAAAGCAGCCTCTTGAATATCTTCAGCCTTCACACGAATCTGATGATACCTAGTTCTCAAATTTATCTTACTGGACACACTTGCAACAACCAACTGATCCATCAAATCATCAATCCTTGGAAGTGAACACTTATTCTCGATAGTCACCTTATTCACTTATCTATAATCCACCCAAAGCCTCACAGAACCTTCTCAAGCAAATCTTCAAGTTGCCTCTTCAACTCTTTCAATCCCAATGCAGGCATACGATATGGAGCCATCAATATCAGACTAGTTCCGGGAACTAAGTCGATTGCAACTCCACTTCGCGTTCCGGCGGTAATCACTTATCTCATCAGGAAAAACCTCCAGACAATAACAATTAATTGGCAAACCATCAACTTCCCCACTTTCATTAACACTCAAAGTTTCCATCAAAATAAACATCTCAGCACCATCCTGCACCGACTTATCAAAACAATCTATAAGCACTTAGCTTACCTCAAAGCAATTCACTGCTCACACCATTTAAGCTTGCAAGACACGTCAATCCCATCCAACATGACCTCGTCCACCATCAACAAGAAATTAAGTGTGATTAGTCCCTCAAGTTGTCAATAGACAGGCGAAAATCATGATGGGGTATAAACCATCTTTACCAAACTATAAGAGCATTCATCGACACACTGAGCCACCACTCCACACTTGCAACATTTTGGAAAAGCACAAGCTTCTCCCCCACTTGATTCATTCCAACTTCTGCAAACAAAGGTTAGAAAACAAACGTGTACCGATAGTGTTTTCACGCACATGTCGCATACCAGGGAATAATTAACATTAGACAACTTGGTCGGACGGACCGACCTGCTCTGATACCACTAATGTAACACTCTTTTTTACCCCACAATTATTAAGGCAAAATAAAACAGATATCAGAGTAAATTATTTAACTCAATAAAAATCACCTCAAAGGGTGTACATTTCTCAATAGCTCAAAATAAGTCAATGCTCCGTGTACAACGAGTTTTCTCAAAATACATCAAATTGCACACAGTAGTGGAACTCAAAAGGTATAAATCAAGGTTTTCCTCATACGGGAAGATAAGCAAAATAACTCAACAATATCAAGTTTAACTCAAAAGAACCCAACCCGATGTTACATATCAGAGCAAGACCCTCTAAGTTAACCAAAAGGCTAACAACTCAAAGACTTCAAAAATCCTCAACGGCGTCCACGACTAAACCTGATCATCTGCATGTTACCCACGTGGAGGTAACATTCAAATAGGCAGGGTGAGTAAAACAATTCATAATAATCAATTTATAAAAATCAACATATAAATGGCATCATAATCATATTCAACACATTCATATCCTTCAATATGCCTCAAAGGCCACAACGTCATAATTCATACAAAAGGACCCATAAATGCAAATGCAACAAGACTTAATGCATGTGGTACCAATCATCACAGGGTGATGGCCACTGGGCCATCAACCCTCTATAGATCCTCATCAATAGGATCGATTCTACTTGAGAATCGGAGCACATTAAAACACTTCACATCCATACAATGGGATTGAAGCCAAAGTAATTGAGGTCCTGAATCGAAGTCCAGATGCACATGAATGCATGATGCACATGTCACAAATCATCCTCATAACAACATCATAGGTGCATAATCATTCATCATATTCATTATCATCAAACGTCATAGTTCATCATCATAATCATCATCATACATCATGTCATCATAGCTCATCATAATAATCATCATCATACATCATGTCATCATATAATCATAATAATCATCATAATACATCATAGAAATCATCATATAATCATATATAAATCACATAGCAATCACAGTCATACTCATATTAATTCATCATATTATCACATATTAATTCATAATTATACTCACGGTAATTCGCATACTATCGCCTATTAATCATATAAATTTCACAGTCCTACTCATGTTAATTCATCATATTATCACATATTATCACAGTTATTCTCATGGTAGTTCATCAGGAAAATCGCAGCATCAAAACATCAAGACATCACTGAACCAGAACATGATTCATTAATAGAACATATACATAATTGACTTCTCAAACATAATTAGATATACAAATATTAGGAAACCAATTCCCTTATCTATACTATGTTATAGTCCTATTCATTAGCTTTCCAACGTTTCGAAAGGGGGTCAAAATGGACTTACGAATCAAAAGTTACGTCTAAAACGATTTCGACCGAAAACATGAACAGTCGTGACGGGCAGCAAAACACTGTTACGCTCCAGAACCTAAATCAACCCAAAAGTCCACACTATTCACTTCCCCAATGCCCCCAAAACATCTCTAAATCATCCCTAAGGTCTTACGACGATAAAGGCACAAAACCTACGGTTTACTAGGCCAATCACGTAACATATTCATGCCCTAAATCACAATTTTTCCTTCAATTACACCCTAAGGCATCAGAGTTACTCACTATCAAATATTCCTACAGGATTAGACCAATGTCAAATCATAGTTTTTTCCCAAATAAATCCCCACGGTTAAAATCGATTTAGGCCACGAAGGCCAAAAATCCCTTTTTCTCATTATTCGCCTCAAAACTCTTAAACCCTTAAATCAACCTTAAATACACTGAAAGTCACACATCGAAAATTATGAAAGGCTATACTCCCCATACCTTAGTTGTCGATCAAAGCCTTCTCAATCTTTCAGGGAATCTTTCGAAACTTCTACCTCCAATCTTCTCCTCAGAGCTTTGGCCTCAATACTTTTCACGGTTAACAAAATGAACCCTAATTCCCTTCAGAGTTCCTTTTTGTCAAACCTAGTCTTGGGCCACACAATTGGCTTTTCCCATAACACCCTTACTAACTCCTCTTAATGCCCAAATTACCCTTATTTCACTTATATTTATTTTAACTAATAATACTAATATTTCCATATTGTATACTATTAATTAAAAAATAATCCAAAAATGCATAATTCCGAATAACCCACAAAACCATCGAAAACCACCAAAATACAAATATTCTCAATTAAATAAATTAATTAAAATATTCCAATTAAATTTGGGGTGTTACAAACTCTCTCCATCTCTAAGCATACCCTCTGAAGGATTCATTGTCCTCTTGAGATAAGCTTTGCACTTGCATGCGGATGGGTGCCACGTCAAAATTATAACTTCATTGCTTCATAAAGGCATTGGCTAGATCCGACCATGATTGGATGTAACCACTCTCTAACTGCATATACCAACTCAGGGATGCCCCACTCAGTCTGTCTTGGAAATAGTGAATTATAAGCTTGTCGTTGCAGACATATGAGGTCATTCTTCTGCAAAACATCACCAAATGTTGTTTTGGACAACTATCCCTTTTGTACTTCTCAAACTTTGGCGTCTTGAACTTTAGAGGTATTACAAGGTCAGGTACCAAACACATGTTAAAAGAATTCACATCACCAAATGTTGTTTTGGATAGCTATCCCCTTTGTACTTCCCAAACTTCGGTGTCTTGAACTTTGAAGGTATTACAAGGACAGGTACCAAACACATGTTCAAAGCATTCAGATTAAGAGCATCACGACCCTCTATGGCATTAAGCTTCTCTTCTAACACACGATATCTTTTCATAAACTCAATAGCCCGTGGGTTCTTGGTTTTCAATACAGGGACTGCCCCTGGGAATCTGTCACAGCGAATGCAAAACCCTGATATTTTGTAGCATCAAGAGAGGAGGAATGTCCATCTCGGACAATGGTACACTCTTATATAACCTGGTCCTTAACAAGAATTCGCACATGCTAAGCTTAAGCAATATTATTCACTCGAGATGGAATGACATTCCCAGTGACTGGAGTCCTCTGAATATTGTCATGTTACTTTGCCAAGGATATCATAACTTTCACAAGCTGGTCTAATTGTTCTTTCATCAATTCAACATCTGCCTTAGTCACAAACTGACTTTGCTCTTCTGAGTTCATGATTATTCCAAAAGCTACCTTATATCCAATACGAGAGTCGGGAAATTAACTGTGGGCTGGACAAAAGATGGACGAGCTCAGTTTTTTTTGTTGGGAAATGATATGTGAAATGATGCATAAATGCTTATGTTATGCAATGTTATGAATGCAATAGACATGGGATCAAAGCTTCCATATATTTTGAACCACTATGCTGATAAATGAATAAGTTCAAAGTCCTGCTCTGACAAGAATACCAAAATAACCAGAATACCAAGCTGATAAGTCCACACTGATAAGAAAAACACAAAACCGGTGTCTCTACTCGAAAATGCAACAACGGAGAGGCGGAAACGGAAAGACAGAAGAGTCGCTATTTGTTTGTCTATGCATGAAGGTATTTGCTAAAGGGTATCGCTTTCTAAGAGTGCTCTAAGGGGAGAGAGAAAGGTTGGAAACAGGGAAAAGAGAGATAAAAGGGGGAAAGGACTCGGTAGGATTTCGCGGTCCTATGCCTACGTATTCTCAACAGGTATGAAAAAGTCAGAGTCAACGTAGTTTGGGAAACTACGGATATAATGAAGGTGAGAAAATACTTAGAAGGGGGGTTGAATAAGTATGACAAATAATCAAAGATTCAAACACAGTTATTTTTATCCCGGTTCGTTGAACTCAACTACTCCAGTCCACCCTCTCAAGAGTGATTTGCCTTTCTCATTCAAGGACTTAATCCACTATTTAATCAAACAGATTACAATAGTAACACCTAAGAACAAATGTTCTTAGTCTTCTCAAGAGCTACTGATCCCAACTGGATCCTCTTAAGGAAACCTTTTACAATCAATGTAAAACTATTACAAGAGTAAGAATGCTTCTAAAAAGCTATTATCACAACTAGGATATTTCTCTTAAGTTTAAGAACAATGTTTCAGCAAATAGAATATAAGAGCTTTTGAGAGATTAGCTTTGTTAAGTGATTTTTGCAAGAAGTTCGTCTCTTGAAGAAGATGGAGTGGACTTCTTTATATAGGCACTTAGATCCATGAAGTCTTCTCAACGTTGGAGGCTGTGCTGAAAAAGCCTGGTGCCTTTTGTATTTACGTTGGAGGCTGTGCTGAAAAAGCCTGGTGCCTTTTGTCTTCACGTTGCAGAAACTTTCCTTAGAATGGAATGCACAGATAAAACCTTTTTGTCTGTGTTCTTGTGTCTAGCATAAAAGAGGAAAGAGCTGTTGAGATATGCCAACGGACATATTCAAATCTTCTTCACTAAGTAAGTTCAGCTATCAACATTAGAGTCTGGATCTTCAGAATCTCCAGAGTAGAGATCTTATGGATCTTCAGAGTCTTGGGATGTTCTTCAGATTATGCTGAATCGGAGTATATACAGCTTGTGTGCTTGAGCGTGTAGTTCTGTCAGAGCAAAGTCTTATATATCAGATTCTCAATACTATGCAGCGCAGTATCTTCAGAGTCTTCTGATGACTAAGCTTCTGAACTCTCAGAGTCTTCTATTCTTTAGAGGCTTCTGCTTCAGAATCTTCAGTAGACAGCACTCAGATTCTTCTGGAGACAGCGTTCAGATCTTCATTTAAGATGCTCTTGAACCTTTGAAGCCTTTCATAATATCATTGTTCAGATCCAAATTTGCTCTTTAAGAATATTTTCTTTAGTACCTGTAGCAAACAGTCTAGAACAAATTTAGAGTATATAATTCTTGAATACAAAATTCATAAGTGTTATCATCAAAACATAGAGATATTACTAAGAAACAATCTGTGTTCTTACAATCTCCCCCTTTTTGATGATGACAAAACATGAGAAATTTTGTTCAATAAAAAGTATGAATTATAACTCCCCCTGAGATTAACAATTTCCCCCTGAAATGAATACTCTAATAGAAGAAAACACTTCCTTTTTTGATTAAGTATATTTCAGATTCAGAGCCTGATGCAAGAGGTTTGACTTTCAGAATCAAATCTTGATGCCAGATAATTATGACTTCCTTCAGTCAGAGCGCCTGGTTATCGTATCAGAGTAAGATATCAGAGTTGATTGAATACTCAGATTTGCTTTGGAAGATCAGGTTCTGGTTGGAAAAGTCTCAGGGTAACTTCAATGAATTATGTCAGATATATCAATGTAATCTGAAAGACTTAAATTCAAAGTAAGTTAATAAAATGTCTGAATTTCAGTTTTAGTAATTTCTTATAGGTTGAACAATCAGATTCTCTTTTTCTCTCCCTTTTTGTCATAATCAAAAAGATTTTTAAAGACATAAAGATACAAAAGAAAAGAAGCATATAGAAGCAAAAACATCAACTTTCATTTAAACAGATCAGAGTTCACAATCAAACAGAGTAACAAAAGAACAGATAGATGCCAAAAAGCATAACAAAACAATAAGAAAACAACAGAAGCAATAACATGTGCAAAAACATCAAATAAAACTAAGTCTAGTGTGAGGCAATAAGGGTCAGAAGCTCTGTCATTTTAGCAGTTGACTCTTCTTGCTTAGACATCCAGGTCTTGATCTCATCAGTTGTCTTCTCTTGCTGTAACATCCAATCTTTTATTTCCTTGACATCATTCACAAGCTCTGTGACCACGGATGAAGAAGAAGCAGATGTAGTAGCAGCAGTGTTCTTGTCAGACTGGTTCTCTTCAGAAGCGTGTTCAACTAATTCAGATGCAGGAGCCTCTGGAGGAGCAGCTTCCAGAAGCAACACAGGAGGAGGAGGAGGAATGTTCATCAGAGTTATCTTGATTAACTCTGCAAACTGAGTCTTTGCAAGCTTAGAACATTTAGCTCTAACTTTTAAAGCAGCTTTGTTGAACATCCAGATGAAACATTTCCAAGAAGCATTTGAAACAACCGGATCCAAACTTGACAAGCAC
>OZ012741.1:114402341-114446877 GCA_963859935.3 Lathyrus sativus
GGATAACTGCCCCTGATTGGGTCTCGAGAAGATTCACTTCCGACCAACCGCTTCTTGCATAAACTGCCCCATAATCAAATGATGCTCCGGGACTTGTCCTCAGACAAACCGATTCCAAACTCACTGGAAGTCATTGCCCCAGATTCACAGGGTTTCGCAGCATACCGTTCTGACCCAGACCTCTGGCGATTCAGTCCTGATTGACTATTCCTTGCTGAAGTTCCTTCGCATCAGCTACTAACCTGCAACTAAAATTGTTTATTCACGAATAGTAATTTTAATGCAGTGTTCATGCAAATTTCGAAAAACGTTGTACTGTCACTCATTTACGTGTCATGCTAGTGAGTGACGAATGAACTCAAGAGTTCAATCGTAGTGCTGATATAATCAGTGAAAAATGCAATAAGGATATGATTAGCAAATCATGAAGGAGTCAGGTTACTCAACCTTATCGTAATGCACTCTCGGAATAAACCCTGCCTCAATTAGGTCTTTTAAGGGTTGTATCGTGGTCGGGTTCACGGTTCGCGAAACAAAGGATATTTGGCTCAAATTACGATTTGTACCCACCCCTTCTACGTGATATTCTCCGATCCTAAAGTTCAGTTAACTTGGGTCGAGCGCTCGCCTCTTCGAGAGGTATGTTGAACATTGGGAACAACTGGTTAAAGAATTCACAAGGTGCTTTGGAGTGACAGTTACTCCTTTTTCGTTTTCGGTGTCTGTATCTACACGACTTCGCCCTTGCTCGAGGATTTTTCTTTTTTATAATCCTTTCTTTTTCATTCTTTTGTTTTGATTCCCTAATTTTTGCCTGGACTGACTCCTTTTGAGTTCTTTTCGATTTTTCTTTTGAAGTCCAGCGGGATGCCCTGATTTTTGCCTAAGTATTTGCCTTCTAGCTTTTCTTTTTTACTTAGCGGGCCTTCTTATTTCTTTTTTTCTTGGAACAAGTCGTGTGACACTGGTTATCTTGATTGCTCCGAAAGGATTGTAACCGTCTCACTCCTGATCGGTGAGGTTTAACCATTGTGGTTGATGAGGTACGACCTCGGGAGAGGAATATGATGTGATTGGTCCTCGAAGGACAACACTCCTCTATAAGACTTGAACGCTCGATCAAGCTAACTGACAACTACCCTGCCCCGGGTTAAGATGCGAGGGTTAAAAAATCCGAAAGAAACTCCTACTTCTCAGCTCGAAGTGGTTAACAAGGGATTCTCTTCCTTATCTCTCCGGTGTTTAGGGGATTTGAAACAATGCCTTGTACGTCATCGGCAAAGTTTTATCTGAAAACAATACGATCGTCAGTTACGAGTATTCGGTTTCATCATCCTCCCTCCGCTCATTGCTAATCATAGTAATAAAGTGGAGTAAATAAAATGCAAGTGTCAGTGCAATGCAGTAAATGAGTGACAACGACATAACTAATTCAGAAGAAATGCATAGTCACTTTATTATCATTACCATTCGAAACATACAATGTTTTACAGCAAGTAGTAACTAACAGAAAAGAAACTACAAATGCAAAATGGTAAAAAGTCCGAGGACTGCCAATGCTGAGGACGTCTGCCTGTCTGGATCACTGGCTTCCGGAAATAACCCTATGAACCTGCGAGCGAGGTGATTCAGTCACCAAAGGTTGAGGGACGTATTCAAGATCTTTCCCAGCTTCAGGCAAAGGAGTGGAATCATCCACCTCTCCTGCAGGGTAGGGGATAAACTTTCCCGATGCTCTTATGCCGCCCGGCACAAGCCTGATTGTCCTTGAGTCGATCAGATCCTGAATCTTATTCCGGAGAGCCTTACATGTTTCAACATGGTGCCCCGGTGCTCCAGAGTGGAAATCACAATGCATGCTTAGATCAACGTCTGGTGACCCCTCATCTGGTGGATTTAAGGTCCGAAGCTTGAGAACATGGTTCTGAACCAACAGCGGCAGCAGCTGGGCATAACTCACAGGTAGTGGGTCTATAGCTCTATCAAGTAGCTTCTTCTTTTGACCATAACCTTCGGGGTTATTCTGAGATGCTCGGCGCGGCTGATGACGAGACAAGCCTCGAGCTTCATGCTGTGTAGAGGGTCCATGAGGTCCACTTGGCTTCAGCACAGGTGGCAATGTCGGTAACGGAGGAAGCACTCTGGTCTCTTCCTTGGGTGCTTGATCATTCTCCTTATTTAGCATGCTTCTCACCACTCCCATGAGAAAGCTCAACTGGTTCTGCAGCTGCTGATTCTCCTCTCTGAGTGCTTGCTGGTCCAGACGTACTGCCTGTATGTCATTCATGACCTGCCCCAGCTGGCTTTGGACTTTCCCTAGTTCAGCTTGTATCTGCTCCATTAGTCTGAGCTGCTAGATTCTGAGTCAAACCTGCAAACACAAGGGTTAGAAGACAAGTCCCGGCTTCTGCCATGCAAGATCAATTATGCTAATGCCATAGGTGTCTGTACGTTCAGGAGATCACCCCTGATTTTGGTGTCAACATGCTAACATAGTGTCAATACAATGATAAGACTGGATCCATTCATGGAAGAAAATATCTCATATTGCTCGGGACACCAGAATCAGGGTACGAAACGTGCCTGCAGCACAGACACATGCTAATGGAATGCAAAAATGGATATGCAAACTAATGCAAAATGCAGTCATGCAATAATATATCCAAGGCTGCTGTGGAGATTCGATGTCAACAGTCACTGCTGAGAAGGAAACCCCGGTGTAAACCCACTGATCTGATCTGTTGTGAATAACCATCTGGTAGGATCGAGATCAAACTTCTGCTCTGTCAAGAACGAAGACCTGATAATAAAGACCCCGGATGCAAGATCAAGGAATATCTGTTGATGAAGCCTTCAGACCCCAAATCACAAATCTGCCCTCTCAAGAACAAATACACGGCCACTGATGAGATCTTCAAACCTCACTCAAAACCTGCCCTATCAAGAACAAAATAACAACTGCTGATGAGATCTTCAAACCTCACTCAAAAATCTGCTCCATCCAGAACAAACCTCTGATAACAATACTCTGATCGGAACCTGCTCTATTAAGAACAAACAAACACCTGATGATAAGATCCTCTGATCAAACCCTTGCTCTATCAAGAACATATCTGCAACTGAGAACCCAACATAACTGATTCGCTGTCAAGAAAACCGGGTGGTCTGGAGGTCAAAGTTTCCTGCAATATCCCAACCCCACTCACGGGTATGATGGACCTAATCCACGGACAAAGGTACGGCATCCTATGCGGTCGTCAGCGTCACAGACATTCATGAGTGACAATACGATTCCCAGAAGGAGTGGCATCGTCAAGTCATGAAGAGGCCTCTCTTAGCTGACTTCCAAATGATCGGTCCCCAGAGTCGACAACCCTCACGTCTGGACTCCCCTCAGATCCTCAGGACCGGAAAGGAGCACCTCTGCAAGAATCTCGTCTGAGCGCAGATTTTCGTAGGGAACTGTGCCTGTTCAACAGACAGGTTCGTCTACTACTTCTCCGCAACTATATCTAGGTGTGTACTCAAGCCCAGGTCCGGCTTTTCACTCACGGTAACATCCCTCTCCCACAGCAGCACAGATAATCACATCAAACTGGAAATAAAGTGCGGGAAATAAAATGCGGGAAGCAAAGAATGCGAGAAGTAAAGATGCGATAAATAAACGCAACCCAACAAGCAAACACACAAACGATAGGATTGACTCGCGCAGGGGATGGGAAACGGCCCCAGCATAAGGGATGGGAAAAGTCCCTAGATGCTGTAGTCCCCAGCAGAGTCGCCAGCTGTCGCTCGCGCGAAAATAAGGTGCCGGCATGACAGAAGAGTCGCCACCTTTCGTTATTTATCCCTTAGAGCGGGAAAGGAAACGATCGGAAAAACCTGACGAAAAAGGGTAAGACAAGGTCATCGCAACCATTGTCTGGGTTCGGGAGTCGGTTACGCAAGGGGAAGGTATTAGCACCCCTCACGTCCGTCGTACTCGACGGGATCCTCGCTTGTTTGTTTACTTGGACGGGTTGGTTATAATCTATCTACCTATCAAGGCTGGCTGAAAAAGAAAAGAAAAATGACTCGGCAAAGCGTCGCACTTTATGCCTACGTATTCTCATCAGAGAATGAGAAATCAGAGTCAACGTAGTTCGGCTTACTACGGGGGAAGGTTGCTCGCTAGGATGTCGCATCCTATGCCTACGTACTTTCATCTGGTATGAAAGATCAGAGCAAACGTAGTTCGGGAAACTATAGGAAAAATGGCTCAACTAGGAGGGAGACTATCAAGTCCTACTGTTATCATGCCATGGATTCATCCTATGGTTGAGGTTTGAACAGGGAACTCCTAGATGTTGTCATGCATAGGTTTCAACCTAAAAGTCTATCATCACGTCCTTATCAAAGGAAATGAGAGTCCTAAGGGATCATGTCAATGATACACAGAAACAGACAAAAACATCAGCTTTAACAGTAAAATGCATGCAATGCAAGTGAGGGAGGAAATGTGTGTGGGGCTTCAGCCTCCACAAGCTCATCTCAACCTCAAGCCAGTCATGAAATAACAGTAATCATACTGAAAATAAACAACATGCTATCAAGCAATGAACCAGATAAAGGAAAGGAAGTACCATCAGGTAAACAAAACACACTTGAGAAAGAATCACCTATTCTCTAATCCTAATCACAGAATCTAAACAAATCTAAGCAAAGCCCTCAGGCAAAAACCTAAACAAGAGAAATCATTCCCAGTCTTCAAGCTTCAGAATAAGCTTACCAAAGACAGGGAGCTAAGCAATCAGGCTCATAGTGTCTTCCTCAGGAAAGCACTAGGAGGTGTATACTCAGGAGTCATACCCTATGTGGCTCGACCACTGTGATCAGTTTACATCCCTCCTCAGGAGAGATTAAACTCACAAGCAGGCTCCAACATCACTGGATATTTAGGAAATCCTATTTGAACTAGTGGAACTAAGTGAATAGACCCATAGGACCTTCCTCAGGAAAGTACTAGGAGGCTTCCACTTAGGAGTTGTATCCCATGTGGCTCAACAACATGTGATCAGTTTACATTCCTCCTCAGGAGAAATTAAACTCACAAGTTGGCTCCAACATCATTGGATACTTAAGAAATCCTAGATCAACTAGTGGAACTAAGTGAATAGACTCCTAGGACCTTCCTCAGGAAAGTACTAGGAGGCTTCCACTTAGGAGTTGTATCCCATGTGGCTCAACAACATGTGATCAGTTTACATTCCTCCTCAGGAGAAATTAAACTCACAAGTTGGCTCCAACATCATTGGATACTTGAGAAGGAGGTGAGAAGGAAGGATGAAAGTCATTCATAGTGCCTTCCTCAGGAAAGTACCATGAACTTCCTTCAAACTTCAGGCTCTCAACCCTCACCAACAGGGCATCAGCCAAGCTCTGGGTCTCTGCATCTTGATCTACAAGCTTCCCCTCATGATGCTCTCCATCAAAGTCCTCAAGGCAACACAAGCCCTTCATCAAATTCCTCAGAAAGAACCCCACAGATGAACAGATAACCCACTGAACAAACCAAATCATCAGGCAATCTTCAGATAATACCTAAAAATACTAAACTAATGGGAAAAAATCTAACAAATAATCACAAGGGTCCTCAACACCTACTCATAATATCTATAAAGGTTTCTACCTAAAAACCAAGATAAAACTCAATCAAAGAAAGGAATCATCACCTATGCACAATTCTAAACCCTAATTAGACTATCCTAAGTCTACCCTAATTAAACTAACCAAGATTAATTCTAAAAAATCTAGAAAAAATCCTATGGGGAAGTATGACTCATCATCTAATTGCATCAAAAAGAATGGGTAAAAAAGATTAATGGAAAGTACTAAAACAATTCCTACAAAATCAAATATCAAAATGAAACAATTAAAAGGCTATTTAATTGGAAAATCTACTAAAAATATTAAACCTAAAAATAAAATCTCAATTTTATTTTTATAATTTTCTACCCATTTTAATCTACTCATAGAAAAAAGAAGAAATTAAAAATCATTTTTTAACTATTTTTAATGAATTATTCAAAACAGAGAAATATTAAAAAGAAATTAAAAGAAATAAAATGAATTAAATTGGACTGGGAGGTGCATTAAGCAACACGCGCTGGGGTTATTCCAGTTGGGCTTTCAGGGTGGGGGTGCGCGTAGCATACGCGTTAAGCCCAGGTATTATCAGAAATTCATTTTAAAAAAAAAAAAATAAAAGAAAAGAGTGAACCCGGGTGCAAATAGGAAGGATTTACAGTGCATTTGGTTGGGCCTCGTTACGAGGGGGTGCGGAAACGAAAAATCACTTAAGCCCATGAGGGGCATTAAGTGAAACGCAGCACTTCATGTGCTGAATTCCCTCCGCCTTTCAATTTAAACACAGCCGTCGGATTGGGTCTTGGTCAAGGTTTCTGGTTTGGATCCAACGGCCATCACGTGTCTTCTTCCTTGGCCATGAGTTAGGGTTTTGAAAACTCCATTGATGCACCTTCACACGTGAAACTTCAAGCCCGCGGTTCTCCATCTCTACTCAACCAAATCACACGCTATAAGAATGAAAACTGCTTAGAATCTCTTCCTCTACACATGTATGCCATTGGTTCACGCTGAAACTCACTCTACCGTGAAACCCGCGCGCAACAAGTTCTTGAAGCCATGAAATTCTCTGAAACTTTTTCTCATAATTCTCACTAAAACCTATATGGATCTACTCTACATCTAATGGTGATAATTCTGAACCAAATACCTAAGCTTCTAACGCCCAAATCATGGAGTTCTATGCCCATCAAGATTCAAGCACCTGCACTAAATTGTCTCTAAACAGCCCCAAAGTTATCTAAACTAATCTCCTAACATCCTAAATCAAGATTATGCTAATGAATCTACACGAATTTACTTAAATTAAGCAAGTGGAAGCAAAATGCACCTTGAGCAAAATATGATGGATGATGAAGAATCTCTTGGATCTTGATCTTGGGAGGCTTGGATCTTGCTCTCCTTTTGCTCTAGATGATTCTGTATGCACGAGTTTGGAAGGAGAACACTTGTAGAGGATGAAATTCAAGGTTGCTTGAAATTGAAGAAAGCTCTTTAATGGCAATCTCTCTCTTTCTCTCCCTTCTGAAAATGCTCTCTATCACCAACCCTAGACTCTCCACAATGCACTCTTTTTATAACAATCAATGGATGCTTCTAGATTCATCTAGAATGATGTGGAAAGTTCATGAAAGTTCCATGATATGCCATGTTGGATTTCTCATATACCACATGCTATGCCTTGCAATTCATTGCCAAATTCTCCTTACATGAGTTATTGAATGAGGATAAGTGAAAAACAAGTGCATTTGTTGCTTGTGTAGGGTTTTTTAACATTGCCTTCTTTCTTAAGTAACAAATTTCCAAAGGAACCTCATTTTTTAAGCCTCAAATGAAAATTCTACTTAAACCAATCTTCTCAAAATGTTTTTTCCAATCAAAATGATATATTGGATGACCTATTTTGGATTTGTAGATCTCCCAAATCACTTTTCAATTTCAACTTTTCAAAGTTATAAGTCATTTTTAGTTCATTTTTGACCAATCATGGAATCTTGTGCTATGAGCTTTTTCAACAATTTGTGACCTTCTTTCTAGACTTAAAATCACATTTTGAGCAACTTTCATGTTTTAAGTTTTTCCATTTGAGGCTTGGAAATAGGAGTTTTAGGCATTGGCTAAAATGACCTATAACTGACAAATGACCAAAATGCCCCTGCCTTGTTCAAACCATAACTTGAGTTCCACAAATCCAATCAAGGACTTCTACCACTCAAATTAAAGCTAAGAAGATCCTCTTCAACATTCATGTTGACCAAGAAACCATAGGAATCATCCTACTAGGGCAAAAGTTGTCTGGAAGTTGGGTGACTTTCAAGGACCCAGATTCACACACCTCTGCTGACCTGTAATTTGTCAAAACCATAACTTGAGCTCTGTAACTCCTATCAAGGACTTCCACCACTCAAATTAAAGCTTAGAACAAGCTCTACAACATTCATGTTGTGGGGAAGATGAGATCTCAATCACATCTATAGCTAAAACTGCCTGGAAGATAGGGATCAAATTAGGGTTTTTCCACTGACAATCCTCAGAAACCCTAACTTGAAACTTCTCAAAACTCCTCAATCATGATGAGTTGGTCTAGGAATCATCTTTATATAAGCTCTATGCATCATTCCATGATCTCATGGCCCTTGGATTAAGTCTCAACCTTCTCCAAATCTTCAGCTGATCTAGGGTTGACCCAGTCAAAACCCTAATTCTATCACTCATGGTTGAATCTTCCGAATTCTTGCTCAATGACCTCTCTGGGCTTCATGATGGCTATCAAGACATCTCATAGGCTTTCTCAAAACATCAAGTTCATTCTCAAAGTCTCAGAATCATCTGAGGAGCACTCACAACTTTCAAACTGTGAAGCACACAACCCTGGTTTCAAACCACTTCTCTGGGGGATCTCTTGAACTTTCTGATGAAGGTATCAACTTCCAAACACTCAATGAATGAATAAATGTTGGTCAAATTTTGGGGTGCAACAGGTAGGCATATGGCTAGGATTAGGGCTTGCCTACTTTGAAAGGTTTAAACAAAGTTGAGGTGTTTTAAACGATAGAAGACGAAACGACCCCAACTCGAGGTGTGCACCTCGAGAGCGGTCGCTTAAGGATTCAAGGAGTGCTAGACTCCAAAAACCCACCACTTCCATATAATCTCAAAAAAAAAGAAGGCTTTACTATCTTAATTTAAACATAAATAAAATGTTTTGGGATTTTAATAAAATAAATAAATTTGACAAAATTCTTAAATCTAAATTAAATTGTAGATTAATTATCATATTTTAAAAATAAAGATTTAAAATAAATCTGATAATATTATTACTATATGTAATCATTTTTTAATATAGCCTTATTAACTTCCATTAGATTTAATCAAATTAATTAACACTAATCCTATTGGCCTAATGGCCTTATACTATCCCAATAATCCATATGTTCCAAAAAACATTAATAATAAAAAAACGAAACACAACGTCCTTCCCGTTGCTACCATTAAGGTTCAGTAAAAATTTCCCCCTGAAGCTCTCACGTACCCTCCGCCAGATTCGAACGAATCTCTCTCTCCCCTTCCTATTCTCTCTAACTTAAAAACTCCTACCCCTCATCTCCTTTTCAGTTCAACTAACATGGCCGGAGGCACATAACAGTTGGCGGTGATGCCGCTCAAAACGGAAAGCTTCGAGCCCTAACCCCAAATCCATCCTTGGCTCTAGTGGATAACAACCCTAACTCACTCAAATCAAAACTTAAATCACACATAGAACAACATATTCAAGCATGTAAACATTATCAGCGAGCATGAATCATCCGAAGATGGAACTTACCGGTCTTTAAGCTGCTCCAATGGTGAAATGTTGAGGTAATTGGTTCGTGTTGTATGCCTTTCGTTTTTTCCTCTTCTTTTTCATGTATTGCTTGCTTGTGTTTCTGGATTCGGGTGATGCGGCTTAGTTCGAGTTGTTTAGAGCTTCAATATGAAGCTCTATCAACTTTTAGGAAGAACTTTGGAGTGATTTTAGGTATCTGAGGATTGAATTTCGCAGAGCTTTGCTAGGGTATTTTTTCTGCGCGGCTCCCTCTCCTCCAGATGAACAGTGAGCTCTCTTTTTTATATCAGTGAAATTAGGGTTAGGGTTCTCTCTTTCAAAAACCTCTGGGTGAAAAAGAGGCATGATTTCAGAATGCCTTTTGGTCATTCCTTGCTTGTCAGCTCTTTTTTGGGAACATTTGTCTTACTCATCTTTTACTGTGAAAAGATGCTATTTTACCATGGATTTTGAATTTTTACTGTGTGAAAATAACCTAATTGTTAACTTTTTGCTTTGTAACAGGTTCTGCCTCTTTCTAGTGTGCAATGAATGACTTAGAGTCATATTTTCCTGAACTCTGGTTGCCTGAGAAGATCGTCTCGACATTTGGAGGAATTGTTGTTGTTGCAAAAACAAAGGTTGATCACAATGCTGGGGCTCCATTTTAACTGGTGCCAGGGATCTCATTGTTTGAATTTGTTGTTGTTCCAATTTCATCGGAGGAAGATTCCTCATTTTAACTGGGGCTTTAACTTCACTGGTCCCATTCCACCTATTCCTCCCCGCATCGATTGGTAATGTTATTGCTGCTATGTATTCAGAGAAGAGAACTGATGCATTGTCTGCTGGCTGTGTTGGAAATTTTAAGGATTATGATGTTGAGAATGCTGATGATCACAGTCGGTTGCTAGAAGGGTTGGAGAATTGTTGACCCTGAACTTGACCAGAGGAACCGGCATTCGCCATATTCGCTTGTACATATGAGGATGGAGAGAGTTCCATGGCGGTGACGATGCGAATAGTGTTGGCTTGCGAGTTATTTGGGTGATGGTGGTTCAAAGTTTGTGTTGATGTTCACTGCTGCGAGAATTCCACGACCGTACATCGTGAGTGTGCTTATAAAGGCGATGGAAGTTACCATTGAACAGGAAGAGGATTTTTTCGAAGGTCAGCTGGTATGTTCTTAGCTCCAGTTAAGTGATGCACCGGTTGTGAACAAAAGCAAATACACTGTGGTTGAGCGATGTAGTTATGAGGTGGGCACTAGGAGTCACGTAACTGCTACTACTATTGCAGAGTTGTCTCCTGCGATTACCATAAGTTGTTATCGCTGCGGTTTATTTGTGACAGGTTTTAGTATGGGTTTGGAAGATTGGAGAAAGCTATAACAGTGGAGGTAATATCAAAACAAAAACAAGGTATGCTTTTTGTTGTTTTTCTTTGTTTTTTATGGTGGCTGTTTTGTGATGATACACTGTGGCTGGGAATTTAGGTGTTGTTGTGCACGGAAGATAATGAAAATGAGTGAGTTTGGAAAACGTAAGATGCTTCTATGTTGTGAAGTTGAAGGAGAAAAGAGTATGTATGGTGTTGGATTCATCTCCACCAATAACAACAAGCCCATCCAAGTCTGGCTTCTTTGCTGTTTCTTCAACTTGTTTAAACTGCTCTGGAGTTTCAATCTTGTCCCTGCCACTTTGAAACCATACAATGTGCTTCCACTTGCATGTTGTTGAAGGTAATCGTAAGTTCCCGATACAACATTGTGACCTTCGGGAGCTTGTCCACCGTAGAGAACAACACCAATCTTCAACTTCTGATGAGGAAATGCATTGATTGAATCAGAAGGCACCAAAGCAGCGGAAGGTTGTCCAAACAAAATGGAAATAGTTTCGCGATCTCATATGTATTTCCGGCGTCGGAGCTTTTAGGACCATCGACAATGGCGAACGGTGTTTGGAGAACGAAAGGAAGACAGAGTTTGTGATTGACACCGTTGTTTTGGACTTTGCTGAAGACGGAAGCGAAGCGAGTTGTGACGGTGGGAGTTCCGTTTCCGTTACTTACGATGGAAGCTGGTGCCATTGTTTGTTGAAAGAGTGAGAAAAAGAGTGTTATGTGTTAGAGCCGAGGAAAACATGACAGCGGTTTTTTTTTATGCTTGAAAGGAGGATAAGGGTGAAGTTAAGGGTTATTGATGTTTGAGGGTCGAAGAAGAAAGGAGTTTTGTTGAGGTTTTTTTTTTGTGTAAAAGAATATGTACATGGCAGTGTCCCTCCAATTTAATTGTCTGTTGTTGCCCTTATGTTTTCTTTTTTGTAGGTTTTATCAAGATGGAAGAAGTGTGGTTTAGAGCAGGTTTTGTATTGTTGCTCTGTTACGATGCTGCAACTGCGACGAGTAGTATTGGTTTGGATCTGGCTGGGGGATTTGAAAACATGCGACCGAGGTTTTGGTTTTGGTTGTGAGTCTGTGACACCAACAAGGTAATGGTAGCATGGCAAGTTAGATTGGGCAAGATACCTTCTCTATTCTTTTCACAGTTCATTGTTATGCCTTCTAGAATGTAATGGTATTTTGACCATTGTAAAACCAATTTTTACTGCTCATAAAATTCCTCCGAGCCATGTCGTTCTTTATTTTTCTATCTGTGTACTTTTTCTGACCATATGTATTCATTCTTTTTCATGTATTTTGGAGCCAATCATGGACTGTGCGAGAATGGCGAATATAAATTCATGGACCTGACATATTCGGCCAAGAAGATGGTGATCTATGAAACATGATGGAACACGCATTGCCTGAGCATTAGTTAACATTTTATTTGAAGGTATAATCTCTGTTAGAATAGTACCACTTGGAATGTCAAACTGTTTTTTCACGATGATGCCACTACTATATTTTAAGTCACTTGTCAAACCTTGTTTTGCACATTACCGTTTAATTCACTTGTGCTAATCATTCTTTCATGTTCATAATGTGACAATGGATTTCTTGCAGAGCTTGGCAAGCAATCTCAAGATTTTTAATCCAACTCCAAGTGGTGTACAGTAGAAGCCAAAAGGTCATAAAGCTGCTGTACTGAAGTCAAAGTCTTGAATAGCCACATTACCGCCATAAATTAGTAAATGGCCTTTGTAAACTTATGTAATAAGAACTAAGGCTATATTTCCTCTTGAAACCCAATCCATGCATAAAGTCTTGTTTGAATTTGTAATGGTGATGAACTTTATGCCAATAGATACCGCTTTTTATAATGAGAATTATAATTTTTGGCTGTAAATAAGGACCACAACATGATGTTGCCACTGTTTCATTTATACATCACAATCTTAATTCTATGTTCTTTGTAATCTTGTATATAATTCCATGATATATAACTTATCATTGCTCCAGCTTATTTCTTCTTACGGCTCATGCTACAACCAACCTCAAGATCGTCCTAGTTTGCAATAATTTTGGCATTGTGTGGAGGGTGTACTACAATCGTGGCCTTTAAAACGTGAATTGAAAGGTATTAAACACAACTCGAAACCAGTTAACAACTTGATCACTTATATGCTACGTATATTATGAACTTCTTGAAATGAGATTGATCTAACTTTGGATATGTCTATCGCGCTACTTTAGTACCAATCATGAAATATGGTTCAATGCTACTTGAAACCAATTGATTATGTCTTGAAACGAATCAGAATATATTCTAGATTAATTGCATCCAAATTGTAATCCAATTATGACTTGGAAATTTGCAAGCTAAATCTAAGTTTGTCACAAACCAATTTAGAATCCAAATATAGCTTGACACCTGCAATCTATTCGAACACAGCTTAAGGCTAAATCGACCGTGTCTAGAAGTATCATTTGAAGCATCTTTGAACAACTTGCATATCATAACAAGCAACTTGTAGTGAGGCTTACACAAGCTTTAGAGAAGTTTATAATCAAGTGGAAATAGAGTTTAAATTTCTTGAAAACCAACAATTGTGTGGCGAGATAGATCTAATCATGTACTTTATGGTATTGACCATATCGTGTCTGTCTGATTGTGAGAACGAGGACACACATGAGTTTGGGTGTAAGGGGCTGGAGGCGCGCTCCTCCCACAAGGATTCCACATAAAGGGCTAGAGATTATAACCACAATGTGTACACACATGATCTTTATAAACGAAACTTTAGAGGGTTGTGGCTAGAAGTCACAAAATAGTAAAATGTTCATTAAATACCGAAGTAGGACAAATTTGGGGTATGACAGATGCCCCTATCTAATTGCCTTAAACCTGAGCAAATGAATTGTTGTATGACGTTCATTTTAAGGTGAAAGTCAATTAGATACAAGAAGACCCCAAAATTTGTCCAGTAGAGGAGTGAAAAGTACCATGAATGGGTTAATAGGATGAATAAGATAACCTGATATTCTCTGGGTGGTCGAAGCAGTCCCTCATCTAATAAAGTCCTTCGCAATACCAGAGTACTATAAGCGACCCTCTTTGGGTGGTCGAAGCAGTCCCTCATTCGTTAAGGTCCTTCGGTGATACCAAAGTGGTATATCTGAACAAAATTTGAGATTCTCCGGGTGGTCGAAGCAGTACCTTATCCATTAAGGCTCTTCAATGATACCAAAGCAGTATCTCGAACAAAACATGAGATTCTTCGGGCGGTCGAAGCAGTACCTTATCCATTAAGGCTCTTTGATGATACCAAAGCAGTATCTCGAACCTAACTTGAGATTCTTCGGGTGGTCGAAGCAGTACCTTATCCATTAAGGTTCTTCGATGATACCCAAACAGTATCTCTGATAAAACATGAGATTCTTCGGGTGATCGAAGCAGTACCTTATCCATTAAGGCTCTTCGATGATACCAAAGCAGTATCTCGAACAAAACATGAGATTCTTCGGTGGTCGAAGCAGTACCTTATCCATTAAGGTTCTTCGATGATACCCAAGCAGTATCTCTGATAAAACATGAGATTCTTCGGGTGATCGAAGCAGTACCTTATCCGTTAAGGCTCTTCGATGATACCAAAGCAGTATCTCGAACAAAACATGAGATTCTTCGGTGGTCGAAGCAGTACCTTATCCATTAAGGCTCTTCGATGATACCAAAGCAGTATCTCGAACAAAACTTGAGATTCTTCGGGTGATCGAAGCAGTACCTTATCCATTAAGGCTCTTCGATGATACCAAAGCAGTATCTCGAACAAAACATGAGATTCTTCGGGTGGTCGAAGCAGTACCTTATCCATTAAGGCTCTTCGATGATACCAAAGCAGTATCTCGAGTGAAGCTTGAGATTCTTCGGGTGGTCGAAGCAGTACCTTATCCATTAAGGTTCTTCGATGATACCCAAGCAGTATCTCTGATAAAACATGAGATTCTTCGGGTGATAGAAGCAGCACCTTATCCATTAAGGCTCTTCGATGATACCAAAGCAGTATCTCGAACAAAACATGAGATTCTTCGGGTGACCGAAGCAGTACCTTATCCATTAAGGCCCTTCGATGATACCAAAGCAGTATCTCGAGTGATAATTTTGCTGAGGAATAGTTGAGCTAAAATTCCTATTTAAAGGAACAGCGTTGTCCAATCTCTGCAGGGGAGAAAGCCTTCAAGAAACTCTTTTGAGGATAACCTCTGCTTGGGGAGCCACTAGAGCAATAGTTGCTGGGGATCATCATCATCAACTACATGGTTGAAGACTGACTTGCTGGGGAGTAGAATTCCCTGAACTCGTGAGGTATTAAATCTTTTCAGAGTCATACTGCCAACTTCACTAGAGGACTGAGTAAGATGCTTGTGAACTGATCTTGGGTCCTGCTATGTTTTTATGCAATGCAATGTTTTATAATGCCCAAACATGCAACTAAGATGCAACTGCTAGGAAGTGCACGATGCGAATGCCAATGATATGTTAATGCTCGATATGACTATAATATGATGCGATATTGTATATCGTGCTTATGATAATGCAGCGACCAGGTATGCTGGGGATGAAATCCTGTTGGGGACATCACCAGGGACTGAATTCGGTAGTTGCCAAATGGTTTGGACTTTGGTTATTGAGGATGCCAACGAGGGTGGACTTTTAGTGGTTGCCAATGAAGACTGGACTTTTAGGGTAAATTGAAGGTGCCAATTGGAGTGGCTTTTTGTGGTTAGCCAATAAAAGATTGGACTTTCTATGGGGTAGTGAGAGAATTAGACTACTCGACATCCCAAATTTAGATACTCCATGACGACCGGGGGAATTGATTGCCCCAGTTTAGTTCTTGATCTCGATGCTGGGGGGAACCACCTCATACAAACCCTTTAGAACGGCAAGGGTTTTTATGATGACAAGCCGGGGCAGCTGACGACTAATTTAAAGCTTCTACCTGTTGATATGTTTCTTGGAGACCATCTATTTTCCCCAATATTTTCAAACGTCAAAACAAGTTCTATACCTTGTCAAAAAGTTATATTTTTATTTTTTTAGCTGAAGTTTCGAACACAAATTATTAAAAATAAAATTAATTTGCAAACAATCAGATAAAGTAAAAGAGTGAGCATAATTTAATGAGAAATCTCTCTTTATATTGATTTGACCCTTGAATGGGTAGATATACAAAGATGTAATCCCTCAATTTGGTGATTACAGTGCAAGAAAAAACATAATGGCAAAAATTAGAGTTCCTTTGAGTTTTGACACTGCTATAGTCCCTATGGCTTTGGAAGTCTTCAACACCTTGCTTCGTAGAAAGATGGTCGGATCAATTATGTCTCTTGATTATGTACTAGGGTCGAGTGATCATGCATAATGGATACTTTGCCTTGGAATTTTGCCCCTAACTTTTGCCTGGATCGCCCTTTTGGGTTTTCAATCCACCGGGACGCCCTTTTTTGCCTGAACCGCCCTTTCAGGTTTTCAACTCAGCGGGCCTATTCTTATTTTATCCCTAATTTTTGCCTGAACCGCCCTTTCGGGTTTTTGGTTCACCGGGATAGCCAATTTTGCCTAAGTCGCCCTTTCGGGTTTTCGACTTAGCGGCTTTATTATTCCATTTTTTTAGGCAAAGTATCGTTTGACCAAATCTGCATTCACTGGATAAGGTAACTCCTCCCCATCCATGGTTGCGAGCTTTAAGGCACCACCAGAGAATGCCTCTGTTACCACATATGGGCCTTCATAATTTGGCGTCCATTTGCCCCTAGATTCATTATACATAGCCATGATCCTCTTGAGTACTAAGTCTCCTTGCACGAATGTCCTGGGATGCACTCTTTTGTCGAAGGCTCTCTTCATTCTTCTCTGGTAAAGCTGGTCGTGGCATATGGCTGTCAAGCGCTTTTCCTCAATGAGATTAAGTTCTTCAAACCTCGTTTTTACCCATTCGGCTTCATCGAGTTGAGCTTCCATTAAAACCCTCAGAGAAGGGATTTCGACCTCTATTGGGAGAACTGCCTCCATGCCATAAACCAACGAGTAGGGAGTTGCCCCTGTTGAAGTTCGTACGGAAGTACGGTAGCCGTGTAATGCAAAGGGTAACATCTCGTGCCAATCTTTGTATGTGACCACCATCTTCTGGATGATTTTCTTAATATTTTTATTGGCTGCTTCTACGGCTCCATTCATTTTGGGTCTATATGGTGTCGAGTTATGGTGTTCTATTTTAAAGCTGGCGCACAACTCGTCCATCATTTTGTTGTTGAGATTCGACCCATTGTCAGTGATGATGCGGCTGGGCACTCCATATCTGCATATGATGTTGTGTTTCAAGAAGCGGGCGACTACTTGCTTAGTAACGTGGTATACGAAGCAGCTTCAACCCACTTGGCGAAATAGTCTATAGCCACAAGTATGAAGCGATGTCCGTTTGAAGCTTTTGGTTCAATCATCCCAATCATGTCTATTCCCCACATGGAGAAGGGCCATGGTGAGGTTAAGACGTTCAATGGAGTGGTGGGTACATGAATCTTATCAGAGTATATTTGGCACTTGTGACAAGTTCGGGCATGATGGTAACAATTTGCTTCCATGGTAAGCCAATAATAGCCCGCCCTTAATATTTCTTTACCATGGTGTGTCCATTCGCATGAGTTCCAAAGCAGCCCTCATGAATGTCCTTTAGAATCTGTTCAGCTTCACGTTTCTCCACACATCTAAGCAAAACAGTGTCATGGTTGCGCTTGTACAATACATTTCCGTTGAGGAAGAAAGTTGGATGCCAATCTTCGCCAAACCGATTCTTTTGTCGATACCCAGGGCTCCTTCAGGATATTCGTGCTTTTCACGATATCATTTTACTATCATAAACCACGGCTTATCATCTGCGTCTTTATCAGCAGTCAAACAATGTGCGGGCTCTTCAAAGCGGCGCAAATCAATAGATGGTCTATGATTTGGCCATATCAACTTGTACATGGATGCCAAAGTTGCCAAAGCGTCAGCCATTTGATTCTCTTCTCGAGGTATGTGAGCAAAAGTGATATCATCGAATCGAGGAAGCAATTTTGCCATATAATCCCAGTATGGAATTAAGTTTTCATGCTTGGTATCCCAATCGCCTCTTATCTGGTAAATTACTAGAGCAGAATCCCCAAACACATCGAGAGTTTTGATTCTCAAGTCAATGGCTTCTTCTAGCCCTAGTATACATGCCTCGTACTCTGCTATATTGTTAGTGCACGGGAAGCAGAGTTTGGCCGTAAACGACAAGTGAAAATTTTTGGGAGATGTAATCACTGCCCCCAATTCCGTGCCCATAAGAGTTAGAAGCACCATCGAACATAAGAGTCCATCTCTCCCCTGGTTCTGGCCCTTCATCTGGCCCTGGCTCTTCATAATCTATTGCCATCATGATATCCTCATCTGGAAAGTCAAATCTCAAAGGTTGGTATTCTTCCACCGGCTGATGGGCCAAATGATCTGCTAACACACTGCCCTTTATAGCTTTCTGAGTGGGTGTATTGGATGTCGTATTCAGATAGAAGAATTTGCCACCGGGCTATCCTACCGGTAAGAGCAGGTTTCTCGAAGATGTATTTGATGGGATCCATCTTGGAGATTAAGTATGTGGTGTGTGTCAGCATATATTGTCTGAGTCGTCTAGCAGCCCACGCAAGTGCACAACAAGTCTTCTCAAGCAAAGAGTATCTAGTATCACAGTCGTTAAACTTTTTGCTGAGATAGTATATAGCATGCTCTTTCTTGCACGTATCATCTTGTTGTCCTAATACGCAACCCATGGACTCCTCTAGCACAGTTAAGTACATAATGAGCGGCCTTCCAGGAACTGGTGGTATCAAGATCGGTGGTTCTTGCAAATATTCTTTGATTGCATCAAATGCCCCTTGGCACTCATCATTCCAAACAACCAGCTGATCTTTCCTGAGTAATTTAAAAATTGGCTTGCAAGTGGCTGTGAGATGTGAAATAAATCTTGCGATATAATTCAACCTCCCCAGAAATCCACGGACCTCCTTTTCAGTCTTTGGTGCAGGCATGTCTTGAATTGCCCTTACTTTATCAGGGTCCACCTCAATCCCTTTCTGGCTTACGATAAAGCCCAACAACTTTCCAGATCGCACCCCGAATGTACATTTGTTGGGATTAAGTCTCAACTTGAACTTCCTCAGTCTGGCGAACAACTTTTCCAGATTACCCACATGCTCCTCTTTAATCTGGGACTTAGCAATCATGTCATCAACGTACACTTCGATCTCTTTGTGAATCATATCGTGAAAGAGTGTTACCATTGCACGTTGGTATGTTGCCCCAGCGTTCTTTAACCCAAATGGCATTACCTTGTAACAGAATATGCCCCATGTTGTAATGAACGTGGTTTTTTCCCATGTCATCCGGATCCATCTTAATTTGATTGTAACCAGAGAATCCATCCATGAAGGAAAAAACAGAGAACTGTGCTGTATTATCTACCAACACATCAATGTGAGGCAATGGAAAATCGTCTTTAGGACTTGCTTTGTTTAAGTCGCGGTAATCCACACACATACGGACCTTTCCATCTTTTTTCGGTACGGGAACGATGTTTGCAACCCATTGTGGGTATTTGGCCACTACTAAGAACCCTGCATCGAATTGTTTTTGAACCTCATCACGGATTTTCAGAGCCATATCAGGGCGAGTTCTTCTCAACTTCTTCTTGACGGCATGACACCCCTCTTTGAGTGGCAGCTTGTGTACCATGATGTTTGTATCTAGACCAGGCATGTCCTGATACGACCATGCGAATACATCAGCATATTCTCGGAGGAGCCCTACTAGCTTTACCTTGACAACATCTTGAAGAGACGCTCCAACCTTTATCTCCCTTTTATTTTCTCTTGAACCCAGGTTGATAACCTCGACATCCTCTTTATGCGGCATAATGACCTTCTCCTCTTGCTGCAGCAACCTAGCCAATTCGTTGGGGAGCTCGTTCTCGTCTTCCTCATCCGCTCGGTATATTGGACAATCAAAATCATAAAGGCCTATAGCAGTGTCGATATCAAGGACCTCGGTAGTGTCTCTGCATGTTTATGATTTATGCAGCTTATTTAGGAAAGTGAGTGCACGAAAGAAATGCCATTAATTATGAAAAAAATAGAAAAGAAAATGAGCAAAAATTGAATGCAAATCAAAATTTATTCATGTTAAACATGTTTCGAAACATCAGGGGGCCCGATACAAAGCTCCACTACGCCTTGGGCAGAGCGTAGGGTTTTTTTTGAAAATTAATTAAAACTTTACTTTTGAGGAGGGAAAAACTGGGGTATTTCGATGGTCTTCCAATTCTTCAATTCTTCACCAGGTTCGGCCTGTCGGATCCAGCTTGCGGAGGCTTCTTTGTCATCAATCCCATCTTCAATTACCATGGCGGAGGTATGGTCGAAGATATGCCCAGCGCTCTTGAAGACTTCTGCCACAGGAGGAATCTGCCTCTTGCCATATGCAATCGTCACAGTGTTGGATGAAAGATGGTATCCTAGCCCAAATTTGTCGAACTTTTCAGCCACTTCCACCATTTTGCCCCAACCTTGGGCGTTCCCTTTGTCTACAACCATCTTAGCTTCTTCATAAGAGGCCATTGCTGATCTTGAACTCTGACCCTCTGAAATTCGCTGCACTGCTAATGTATTCACCATTTCGAAAGACTGAAAAGGCGTTTCCACCAGTTCCCCTTCAACTTCAATGTACCTGAAGGATGTTAAGTGGCTAACCAAGATATCCTCCTCTCCTCCAATCTGAACTACTTTGTCATTACTGACAAATTTTAGCTTCTGGTGAAGGGTGGAGGTAACAGCTCCTGCATAATGAATCCAAGGTTTTCCTAATAGACAGTTGTACCCTGGATAAATATCCATTACTTGGAAAGTGATAGTGAAGATAGTTGGCCCTATTTTTATTGGCAAGTCCACATCGCCAATCACAGCACGCCTGGAACCATCAAAAGCTTTGACTACCAGAGCACTTGGCTTTATGCTAACTCCTTTTACTAGCATTCTCTCTAGGGTGACCTTGGGAAGCACATTCAAAGAAGAACCTGTATCCACTAAGACTCGGGATATCAATGTGTCTTGGCACTTGATAGAAATATGGAGAGCTTTATTGTGGTTTCTCTTCTCTGCAGTCAAGTCATCATCATTAAACCCAAGAAAGTTTCCGGTTGTTACGCTAGCTATCACATCATCGAACTGGGCTACGGTGATGTCTTTAGCAATATGCGCAGCGCTCAACACCTTCATCAAAGATAACCTGTGGGCCTCTGAATTAAGTAACAACGAGAGCATGGAAATTCTGGCAGGAGTCTAGTTTAGTTGATCAATCACTTTGTAATCACTTTTTTTTCCTGATGATCTTCAAAAACTCCTCAGCTTCTTTTGGTGTTACTGCTGCTTTTGGTGATGACACCTCAACAGGTGGCTCAACACTTGGTAGTTTAATTGTAGCTTTTTCCTTATTTTTAGCTGGCACTTCCACTGGTTTTGCGGCAAATAAACGACCGCTACGGGTCATCCCTCTAGCCCCACAACCGCATCGCATTTGGTAGTGTCATACTCAATCACTAGTCTCTCTGGCCTCTGTTTAAAAACTTTGGGCTCAGATTCATTGATAGAATATTCTATTACCACCGGAGCTGGTCGCGCTGCTCTTTGTCTATTGACGCCATCTTCATCATACTGCATAACTACGGGTGCTGGTCGGGCGGGCCTCTGTTGAAAGGCTTTTGAAGGATCATACTGTAGGACTACTGGTGCTGGTCGAAGTTGCCTTGTCGGATAAGCACTTGTTTCATCATACTGAATATTAATAGCAGACACGTTCGAATCTCTTTGTTCTATTTGTATTATCCCATGCTCTAAGAACCTTTGCAGATGTTTCTTTACCACTTCGTCAGTCAAATTCTCCCCTTCTTCTTGGGGAATCATCCCATTTTTCTTCAATTGTTCTCCGATAACAGCCATCGGAGTACGGACATCTTCAACATTCGTAATTAGCCTCAAACCACTGTTTTCTTCCACAGCATTGACAGAAGGACCTCCATGTTTATGCAACGGATCCTTCGTAATGTTGGCACCTCTAGGTGTAAAAGTGAGATCTTTGGACTCTATTAAGTCTTGCACCCTGTTTTGAAACGCATAGCAGTTGTCTATGGAGTGTCCAGGAGCTCCCTTATGAAACTCGTAATGGGCATTCGCATCGTACCTAGGGGGGTATGGAAAGGTTGCTGGACGTAAATCTCGCAACGTTAAGTGTCCACTCTGATTTAGCTGAGCAAAAATCTGCCCATATGACATAGGCAGTGGGTCAAGTTGTCTTCTTGGCTGCCTCGGCCTTTGTTGTCTTTGAGCCGGGGCATTCTGATATTGCGGTGGGGGAACTCTCTGATAATTCTGCTGCTAATTCTGTTGTTGAGCTGATTGGTGATAAGGAGCATGGGCTACTGCAGCTACCTGTGGATACTGGATGTTCACTAGAGCCCTATCTCCTCGTCCTCTTATCACGGCATTAGTTTCATCTTCCCTTTTCTTCACAAAAGGCTTCCTCCCCCCATTCATCGGGACCGCAGCCTTGTTTTTCTTCAAAGTACTCTCGATTCTTTCACCTACTGACACCACTTCAGCAAAGTTAGGGAAACTGGACCCGAGCATGCGGTCCAAGTATTGAGGTTGTAGAGTTCCCATAAACATGTCAGTTAACTCCTTAGTCAGCAATGGTGGTTGAACACGGGCAGCCAACTCCCTCCACCTTTGGGCATACTCCTTAAATGACTCATTGTTACGTTGAGTCATGTTCTGCAGCTGCGTGCGATTCGGTGCCAAATCAGTGTTATACTGATAATGTTGTGAAAACGCATCTGCTAGATCTCTCCACGTACTGATTTGTCCTTTTTCTAACTGCATATACCATTCCAACAATGCCCCACTGAGGCTATCTTGGAAGTATTGTATTAGATCAAGTCGTTATCAATGTGAGCCGCCATCTTGCGACAGTATGCTCTGAGATGGGTTTTGGGGCAGCTGACCCCCTTGTACTTCTCAAAGTCTGGGACTTTGAATTTCTTCGGTATCACCAATCTTGGTACTAGGCACATGTCAACAGCATCCAACCCTGGAGTCTTCTTGATTTCCAATGACTTGATTTTCTCTTCAACAGTTCGTAGTCTATCTGCAGCTAAGTCATTAGTAGCCCCCACATTGTGTTGAGGAGGAGGTGGTGGAGGTTGGTAGAAAGCATCGTATTGTTCGTCCATGTCTGCTTCAAAACCCTGACGCGCGGATATGGAACGGTCAACAAGGTCAACGTGGGGTGTTTTAACAATCCCCGAAGTTCCTATGTTGTCAGCCGCCTTCCTGGCATCAGCAAAAGTCTCAGCATTGTTCTCTTTTTGGGCTAGCGTCAGCATTGTCTCCAGCAGCTGGTCCATCTTCATCTTGAGAGCGTCGATGTCACCTCTCATAGTGTTCTGAGTCTCTTCCATCTGTTCAAGCGTCATTTGAAAGTTGCGCCTGGTCTCGTAGCGATGTCGAATAGTCAGCTTTCAAAGTCTGAAGGTAGAAGGGAAAAGTCCAATGAGTTGTACTGTCGGGTGAAGATGCAAAGATGCTCATGTTTATGCTTATGATTATGATTTTTTTATTATTATATATATTTTTTAGGGAAGCATTTATACCAACGGTTATTTATTAATCATTTAAACAGCACAAGAACAAATAATCAAAAAAACTACTCCTCATTCATTTAAACTTGTTCCAACATAAACAGAGTACAGTCCATCCAGGAATATATAAAGTTTGCGCAAAATAACAGAAAAACAAAGAAAACTTCAAGCTTTATTTCTTCTTGCTTCACGCTCCTTGAGCTCCTCCTTGAATCTTGCCAACATTTCTTTGCACACATATATGAACTCATAAATAGCCGGAGCGGTAGAATCATCTATGGCTTCCATATCATCACGATGTTTCCATATCAGATCTTGGGCCAGCCAGTTACAAAATTCCACCAACCCATTTAGCTTGTTGCGGTATGCATCTCGGTTATTCTTCATGATGTGAATGGATTGCTCATATGCTGCAACATCATGAGCCAACTGGTCTCTTGCAGCAGACCAAATTGCTTGATCTTCCTTAATAGCTCCTATCTGATTCTCTTGATACTTAACAAACTTCTTGAGCTCATCCAGATCAATACACATCTTACACCAGTCTTCTGGCTTAACCCAAGATGAGTTTAGGGCTTCTTCCTTGAGTTGACGTTCTCTATCTGTGTCAGCTCTTGACTGACGTAGTGCAGCATCGAGTGTCTTGATTTCCGCCCCTACTGTTTCTCTGATCTCCTTATTCTGTTTAGTGGCTAGAAGGTACCACTGTTCATTCTCTCGCCATTTTCTATGAGCGTAGTCCAGTTGCTCTTTGAGGGATTCTAAGCAACTGTCAGCCTGGTTAATACATGCTTTGGTCCTTTTCCTTTTACCCTTTTCTTTATTAATCTTGCTTCCCATTTCTTCAATTCGCTTATCCTTTCTCTCGATCTCATACTTCATGTGATTCCTTTCATTAGTCACATTTTGAAGCTTGACTTGTAAATCTTCGTTTTCTTTCCCTAGCTGGGCTATCTTGATTCTCATCTCTTCCACTTCTTCGACTGATACAGGTACCGGTTGCGGGGTGATGGGTTTAGGAGGTGCCTCAATAGAAAAGGGGAGCTTAACTATTTTGACCCTTTCTAGAACCCACTGCCGAAAAGGCATCCTGGTCACACCATCCTTCTCAAATCTGATCCTCTAGTATGAACTTTCTGCCAAGATCGTACAATCTGACAGAGAAGTGAGGGATCTTTGGCACCTCTCTCATGGAGGATCATTTCTTCTAGTTCTCTGTCTTCAGGTTTCCCTAACATTGGGTACTCAAATTGTCGTATAGCTAGTATAGGGTTATATCTTATACAACCTTTTGATCCGATCAACGGTACGTTGCCAAAACTACCACAGCTCATGATGATTTCACTTACTTCCAACTTGTTCGGGTACCAAGTAATGTTCTTTTCAGAGATAGATGCTAGAAACTGAACCCATTCCCCACTGTTCAAAGTTGGGACACTGGCGTGACGTTTGAGTATGTGAGAAGTGAGCCATTTGTAGAGAATAGGGAGACAAAATGTCAATACTGAACCCTTTTTTTCATGGCGTAGGTGTAAAGTGTAAAAAACATCAGCCAGGAGAGGGTGTGTCGGGCTTTGATCCTTCTTCCAAACGGCCCAAAATACGCTGACAGCTGCAGAATCAACGAAATCTTCGAAAGTGGGAAACAATACTAGCCCATAGATGAGGAGAGCCAATACATTCACCAAAGCATCCCATTGTTTGTTCTTTAACATCTTGATTGCTTCTTTCTCTAGTACAATGCTTCTAAAACCGAAGAAATCTTCTCTTTTCTTCCAACCAGCTTTGGCTATTGAAATCGATATTTTGAGAGCATCGGCCAATTCTTCCACTTCTGGAGTCTGCCCTATCATAGTATAAGGTGCCCTACCCTTGACCGGGAAACCTAGGAACCCCTCAAACTCTTCGATAACAGGTGTTAAGTAGAAATCTTGAAATAAGAAGCTTCTCATTTGCGGATCATAAAATTGTGCTAACGCCGTAATAGCAGGGACCTGTACTTTAATCATTAGCAGATCAGTCACCTGGCCAAACCTTCCTATCAGAGTCTTCTTGAAGATGGTAGGCATTTCTTTCAAACAATTCATGATCACACCAACATCAGGTTTGAGTGCCTTAAGCTGAATAGTCTTTCTCTTTTCTGAACTTGCAGCCATTTTGTGAATGTATTTCAACCTGTCAATATAAATGCTTCCCTGAAAATAAAAATGAATGTGAGTTATGATGCATATGTAAATGTTTATGAATGCAACAGTGCGGGATCCTGGCTATCACAAGTATCTACCACCCTCCTAATAGGTATAAAGATAGTTTTAAATTCTTTACCTAAAATGACCCACTCACGGGATAGTTTCTACGTGGACGGACGGGGTTCTCAAGGTCATAGATACCAATGATACCATCGTCATGCAACAGGCGAGCTGTATTATGACGGTAATACCAAAAGATCTCTCGAGAGAGGAGTCTTCATGTCAGGCTCACGAGAAGCGAGTCCTCGGGGACCAACACTACACGACTACCAATATAGAAACTAGTTCTAAGAGCGGTTCCCAGAGTCATGGACCCTTCATGAATCAAATCATGCAACAGGCTAGCCGTGTTACGATAAGATCTACGAAAAGGTCTATTCTGGAGGAGCTTTCATGCTAGGCACACAAGGAGCGAGTCCCTGGGGACTAACACTAATCACTACCAATTCTAAGCTATGTTTTCTCTCTTCTTTTCCCAAAGCTCGGGTGTAGAGCTTTACTTGTGATACTTTCCCAGAATCCAACAAGCAAATATAATATATTACACATAGAAATCGGTTAAGAAAAAGTCAACACTCTCAAATCGGTTAAGAAAAAGTCAACACTCTCAAATCGAGTCAAGTTAGGCTTGACTCTCTCTTGCATAGGGCAATGCACAGTTCCCCAACAGAGTCGCCATCTGTCGTACCTCGAAAAATACGATCCTCGCGATGGCCGCGAAAAATACTGTTCGAAACAGAGTCGCCACCGAACTTTATTCATTCCAAGGATGGAATAGGAAAATATCGATAAAACCATGAAGGAGATAAGAACATGGTCATCGCAACCAATATTCTAGGTTCGGGAGTCGATTACATGAGGGGAAGGTATTAGCACCCCTCATGTCCGTTGTACTCAACGGGAACCTCTTGATCGATTCGAGAGTAAAGTTAACTATGCTTATCTGTTTTCTTCTAAGGTTTCTCCTATGGGGAATGGATGGTTAAAGGATAGGGTGCTCGCCAAGGATTGGGGCCCTTGTGCCTACGTATCTTCACTTATAAGAAGTGGAAAATCAGAGCATTCGTAGTTTGTGGGACTACGGGTAAAGAGGGGATTATGCTCGCCAAGATCATCGCAATATTGTGCCTACGTATCTTACATTCGAGAGGGAATGAAGAATCAGAGCAGCCGTAGTTCGGCTAACTACGGTAAAAAGGCTTGGTATGTGAACAAGAGCTTAGGTCGCGTTCTAACTGCTAAACATTGGCCTGTCTGCTCGCTAGGGGAGGCTGAAGCACGAGTTTGTTATGCGTGGAAGAAGGGACTAAACAATGTTCTTGGTAAAGGGTATGGGAACCTAAAGGTGGGAAAGAAGGAAAAGTGGAAAAGTGCTCGCTAGAATCATCGCAATCCTATGCCTACGTATTCTCAACGGATGTGAGAAATCAGAGCAGCCGTAGTTCGGCTAACTACGGTAAAAGGGTTTGAAACTGAACGAGTGTTTAGGTCGCATTCTAACTGCTAAACGTTGGCTTGTCTGCTCGCTAGGGGAGGCTGAAGCACGAGTTTGTTATGCGCGGAAGAAGGCACTAAACAATGTTCTTGGTAAGAGTTGTTTAAGTTGTAGGGATCGCGCAAGGGCGAGGGATTAGGTTTATCGCATTGGATGTTTTGATTTTGGAAAAGGAGGGTAGATTTTAATAGGTTTAAGGTTTCGATTTCACGGGGGCAAGAAAGAGGAGTTTAGTTAGGCAACTTGATGGAGAATGACGACTATTTGATAAACGAGCCGTCAGCCTCGCAATCAATTAATCGGGATATTATTGGAATGCTGGATCCCAATAACACGTTTTCATTTGAATAATTACGAAATATGTTTGAGAAAGTTTCAATCGCACGGGGGCGAGAGAAAAGAGTTGGATTGAATGTTTTAAGGGAGAATGACGACTACTCGATAAACGAGACGTCAGTCTCGCAATCGATTAATCGGGATATCATTGGAATGCTAGATCCCAATGATACCTTTTTCATTCAATTAATTATGAAAGTGTATTTGAATGGACAATGGTGGTATTTGTCCAAATAATTATGGCACGTGTTTTATAAACGAAAGGTCGAGTAATCTACAACCTAAAGCGTACGCCCCAAGAGTAGTTACTCAAGAATTCAAGGAGTGCGAGACTCCAAGAACTCAATTCTTTCGCAATTTAGATAAGAAAATAGTTTGGATTTGACGTATGGTTTAGAAACATACCAGGGTTTAGACTCGATCTCTCGAAGGTGAGGAACGAGGTTAGACGGGTTAGAAATTTGAGAGGAATGACGACTATTCGATAAGCGAGACGTCGGCCTCGTAACCAAGTAATCGGGATATCGTTGAGGTGCTAGATTCTAACGACATCTTTTTCATTCCATTAATTATAAAATATGTTTGTTGGATAGTGAATACTTATCCAAATAATTAGATAAGGTATTTTAGGAACGAAAGTTTGAATGACGCACTATACAAGGCGTACGCCTCAATAGTAATCATTCTCGAATTCAAGGAACGCATGACTCCAAGAATTTGATTCTTTCGTAATTTTAATTAGAGAAATAATTTGAGTTTAATAACGTATGTATATTAAACTGGGGTAGGCATATGGCTAGGATTAGGGCTTGCCTAGTTTGAAAGGTTTAAACAAAGTTGAGGTGTTTTAAACGATAGAAGACGAAACGACCCCAACTCGAGGTGTGCACCTCGAGAGCGGTCGCTTAAGGATTCAAGGAGTGCTAGACTCCAAAAACCCACCACTTCCATATAATCTCAAAAAAAAAGAAGGCTTTACTATCTTAATTTAAACATAAATAAAATGTTTTGGGATTTTAATAAAATAAATAAATTTGACAAAATTCTTAAATCTAAATTAAATTGTAGATTAATTATCATATTTTAAAAATAAAGATTTAAAATAAATCTGATAATATTATTACTATATGTAATCATTTTTTAATATAGCCTTATTAACTTCCATTAGATTTAATCAAATTAATTAACACTAATCCTATTGGCCTAATGGCCTTATACTATCCCAACAATCCATATGTTCCAAAAAACATTAATAATAATAAAAAACGAAACACAATGTCCTTCCCGTTGCTACCATTAAGGTTCAGTAAAAATTTCCCCCTGAAGCTCTCACGTACCCTCCGCCAGATTCGAACGAATCTCTCTCTCCCCTTCCTATTCTCTCTAACTTAAAAACTCCTACCCCTCATCTCCTTTTCAGTTCAACTAACATGGCCGGAGGCACATAACAGTTGGCGGTGATGCCGCTCAAAACGGAAAGCTTCGAGCCCTAACCCCAAATCCATCCTTGGCTCTAGTGGATAACAACCCTAACTCACTCAAATCAAAACTTAAATCACACATAGAAAAACATATTCAAGCATGTAAACATTATCGGCGAGCATGAATCATCCGAAGATGGAACTTACCGGTCTTTAAGCTGCTCCAATGGTGAAATGTTGAGGTAATTGGTTCGTGTTGTATGCCTTTCGTTTTTTCCTCTTCTTTTTCATGTCTTGCTTGCTCGTGTTTCTGGATTCGGGTGATGCGGCTTAGTTCGAGTTGTTTAGAGCTTCAATATGAAGCTCTATCAACTTTTAGGAAGAACTTTGGATTGATTTTAGGTATCTGAGGATTGAATTTCGCAGAGCTTTGCTAGGGTATTTTTTCTGCGCGGCTCCCTCTCCTCCAGATGAACAGTGAGCTCTCTTTTTTATATCAGTGAAATTAGGGTTAGGGTTCTCTCTTTAAAAAACCTCTGGGTGAAAAAGAGGCATGATTTCAGAATGCCTTTTCGTCATTCCTTGCTTGTTAGCTCTTTTCTGGGAACATTTGTTTTACTCATATTTTACTGTGAAAAGATGCTATTTTACCATGGATTTTGAATTTTTACTGTGTGAAAATAACCTAATTGTTAACTTTTTGCTTTGTAACAGGTTCTGCCTCTTTCTAGTGTGCAATGAATGACTTAGAGTCATATTTTCCTGAACTCTGGTTGCCTGAGAAGATCATCTCGACATTTGGAGGAATTGTTGTTGTTGCAAAAACAAAGGTTGATCACAATGTTGGGGCTCCATTTTAACTGGTGCCAGGGATCTCATTGTTTGAATTTGTTGTTGTTCCAATTTCATCGGAGGAAGATTCCTCATTGATTGCAGCTGTTACTGTCCAAGTTGGTTGTTGTTTACTTGGGGCTCTAACTTCACTGGTCCCATTCCACCTATTCCTCCCCGCATCGATTTGTAATGCTATTGCTGCTATGTATTCAGAGAAGAGAACTGCTGCATTGTCTGCTGGCTGTGTTGGAAATTTTAAGGATTATGATGTTGAGAATGCTGATGATCACAGTCGGTTGCTAGAAGGGTTGGAGAATTGTTAACCCTGAACTTGACCAGAGGAACCGGCATTCGCCATATTCGCTTGTACATATGAGGATGGAGAGAGTTCCATGGCGGTGATGATGCGAATAGTGTTGGCTTGCGAGTTATTTGGGTGATGGTGGTTCAAAGTTTATGTTGATGTTCACTGCTGCGAGAATTCCACGACCGTACATCGTGAGTGTGCTTATAAAGGCGATGGAAGTCACCATTGAACAGGAAGAGGATTTTTTCGAAGGTCAGCTGGTATGTTCTTAGCTCCAGTTAAGTGATGCACCGGTTGTGAACAAAAGCAAATACACTGTGGTTGAGCGATGTAGTTATGAGGTGAGCACTGGGAGTCACGTAGCTGCTACTACTATTGCAGAGTTGTCTCCTGCGATTACCATAAGTTGTTATCGCTGCGGTTTATTTGTGACAGGTTTTAGTATGGGTTTGGAAGATTGGAGAAAGCTATAACAGTGGAGGTAATATCAAAACGAAAACAAGGTATGCTTTTTGTTGTTTTTCTTTATTTTTTATGGTGGCTGTTTTGTGATGATACACTGTGGCTGGGAATTTAGGTGTTGTTGTGCACGGAAGATAATGAAAATGAGTGAGTTTGGAAAACGTAAGATGCTGCTATGTTGTGAAGTTGAAGGAGAAAAGAGTATGTATGGTGTTGGATTCATCTCCACCAATAACAACAAGCCCATCCAAGTATGGCTTCTTTACTGTTTCTTCAACTTGTTTAAACTGCTCTGGAGTTTCAATCTTGTCCCTGCCACTTTGAAACCATACAATGTGCTTCCACTTGCATGTTGTTGAAGGTAATTGTAAGTTCCCGATACAACATTGTGACCTTCGGGAGCTTATCCACCGTAGAGAACAACACCAATCTTCAACTTCTGATGAGGAAATGCATTGATTGAATCAGAAGGCACCAAAGCAGCGGAAGGTTGTCCAAACAAAATGGAAATAGTTTCGCGATCTCATCTTTATTTCCGGCGTCGGAGCTTTTAGGACAACCGACAATGGCGAACGGTGTTTGGAGAACGGAAGGAAGACAGAGTTTGTGATTGACACCGTTGTTTTGGAATTTGCTGTAGACGGAAGTGAAGCGAGTTGTGACGGTGGGAGTTCCGTTTCCGTTACTTACGATGGAAGCTGGTGCCATTGTTTGTTGAGAGAGTGAGAAAAAGAGTGTTATGTGTTAGAGCCGAGGAAAACATGACAGCGGTTTTTTTTTATGCTTGAAAGGAGGATAAGGGTGAAGTTAAGGGTTATTGATGTTTGAGGGTCGAAGAAGAAAGGTGTTTTGTTGAGGTTTTTTTTTTTGTGTGTAAAAGAATATGTACATGGCAGTGTCCCTCCAATTCAATTGTCTGCTGTTGCCCTTATGTTTTCTTTTTTGTAGGTTTTATCAAGATGGAAGAAGTGTGGTTTAGAGCAGGTTTTGTATTGTTGCTCTGTTACGATGCTGCAACTGCGACGAGTAGTATTGGTTTGGATCTGGCTGGGGGATTTGAAAACATGCGACCGAGGTTTTGGTTTTGGTTGTGAGTCTGTGACACCAACAAGGTAATGGTAGCATGGCAAGTTGGATTGGGCAAGATACCTTCTCTATTCTTTTCACAGTTCATTGTTATGCCTTCTAGAATGTAATGGTATTTTGACCATTGTAAAACCAATTTTTACTGCTCATAAAATTCCTCTGAGCCATGTCGTTCTTCATTTTTCTATCTGTGTACTTTTTCTGACCATATGTATTCATTCTTTTTCATGTATTTTGGAGCCAATCATGGACTGTGCGAGAATGGCGAATATAAATTCATGGACCTGACATATTCGGCCAAGAAGATGGTGATCTATGAAACATGATGGAACACGCATTGCCTGAGCATTAGTTAACATTTTATTTGAAGGTATAATCTCTGTTAGAATAGTACCACTTGGAATGTCAAACTGTTTTTTCACGATGATGCCACTACTATATTTTAAGTCACTTGTCAAACCTTGTTTTGCACATTACCGTTTAATTCACTTGTGCTAATCATTCTTTCATGTTCATAATGTGACAATGGATTTCTTGCAGAGCTTGGCAAGCAATCTCAAGATTTTTAATCCAACTCCAAGTGGTGTACAGTAGAAGCCAAAAGGTCATAAAGCTGCTGTACTGAAGTCAAAGTCTTGAATAGCCACATTACCGCCATAAATTAGTAAATGGCCTTTGTAAACTTATGTAATAAGAACTAAGGCTATATTTCCTCTTGAAACCCAATCCATGCATAAAGTCTTGTTTGAATTTGTAATGGTGATGAACTCTATGCCAATAGATACCGCTTTTCATAATGAGAATTATAATTTTTGGCTGTAAATAAGGACCACAACATGATGTTGCCACTGTTTCATTTATACATCACAATCTTAATTCTATGTTCTTTGTAATCTTGTATATAATTCCATGATATATAACTTATCATTGCTCCAGCTTATTTCTTCTTACGGCTCATGCTACAACCAACCTCAAGATCGTCCTAGTTTGCAATAATTTTGGCATTGTGTGGAGGGTGTACTACAATCATGGCCTTTAAAACGCGAATTGAAAGGCATTAAACACAACTCGAAACCACTTAAAAACTTGATCACTTATATGCTACGTATATTATGAACTTCTTGAAATGAGATTGATCTAACTTTGGATATGTCTACCGCGCTACTTTAGTACCAATCATGAAATATGGTTCAATGCTACTTGAAACCAATTGATTATGTCTTGAAACGAATCAGAATATATTCTAGATTAATTGCATCCAAATTGTAATCCAATTATGACTTGGAAATTTGCAACCTAAATCTAAGTTTGTCACAAACCAATTTAGAATCCAAATATAGCTTGACACCTGCAATCTATTTGAACACAGCTTAAGGCTAAATCGACCGTGTCTAGAAGTATCATTTGAAGCATCTTTGAACAACTTGCATATCATAACAAGCAACTTGTAGTGAGGCTTACACAAGCTTTAGAGAAGTTTATAATCAAGTGGAAATAGAGTTTAAATTTCTTGAAAACCAACAATTGTGTGGCGAGATAGATCTAATCATGTACTTTATGGTATTGACCATATCGTGTCTGTCTGATTGTGAGAACAAGGACACACATGAGTTTGGGTGTAAGGGGTTGGAGGCACGCTCCTCCCACAAGGATTCCACATAAAGGGCTAGAGATTATAACCACAATGTGTACACACATGATCTTTATAAACGAAACTTTAGAGGGATGTGGCTAGAAGTCACAAAACAGTAAAATGTTCATTAAATACCGAAGTAGGAAAAATTTGGGGTATGACAGATGCCCCTATCTAATTGCCTTAAACCTGAGCAAATGAATTGTTGTATGACGTTCATTTTAAGGTGAAAGTCAATTAGATACAAGAAGACCCCAAAATTTGTCCAGTAGAGGAGTGAAAAGTACCATGAATGGGTTAATAGGATGAATAAGATAACCTGATATTCTCTGGGTGGTCGAAGCAGTCCCTCATCTAATAAAGTCCTTCGCAATACCAGAGTACTATAAGCGATCCTCTTTGGGTGGTCGAAGCAGTCCCTCATTCGTTAAGGTCCTTCGGTGATACCAAAGTGGTATATCTGAACAAAATTTGAGATTCTCCGGGTGGTCGAAGCAGTACCTTATCCATTAAGGCTCTTCGATGATACCAAAGCAGTATCTCGAACAAAAAATGAGATTCTTCGGGCGGTCGAAGCAGTACCTTATCCATTAAGGCTCTTCGATGATACCAAAGCAGTATCTCGAACCTAACTTGAGATTCTTCGGGTGGTCGAAGCAGTACCTTATCCATTAAGGTTCTTCGATGATACCCAAACAGTATCTCTGATAAAACATGAGATTCTTCGGGTGATCGGAGCAGTACCTTATCCATTAAGGCTCTTCGATGATACCAAAGCAGTATCTCGAACAAAACATGAGATTCTTCGGTGGTCGAAGCAGTACCTTATCCATTAAGGTTCTTCGATGATACCCAAGCAGTATCTCTGATAAAACATGAGATTCTTCGGGTGATCGAAGCAGTACCTTATCCGTTAAGGCTCTTCGATGATACCAAAGCAGTATCTCGAACAAAACATGAGATTCTTCGGTGGTCGAAGCAGTACCTTATCCATTAAGGCTCTTCGATGATACCAAAGCAGTATCTCAAACAAAACTTGAGATTCTTCGGGTGATCGAAGCAGTACCTTATCCATGAAGGCTCTTCGATGATACCAAAGCAGTATCTCGAACAAAACATGAGATTCTTCGGGTGGTCGAAGCAGTACCTTATCCATTAAGGCTCTTCGATGATACCAAAGCAGTATCTCGAGTGAAGCTTGAGATTCTTCGGGTGGTCGAAGCAGTACCTTATCCATTAAGGTTCTTCGATGATACCCAAGCAGTATCTCTGATAAAACATGAGATTCTTCGGGTGATCGAAGCAGCACCTTATCCATTAAGGCTCTTCGATGATACCAAAGCAGTATCTCGAACAAAACATGAGATTCTTCGGGTGACCGAAGCAGTACCTTATCCATTAAGGCCCTTCGATGATACCAAAGTAGTATCTCGAGTGATAATTTTGCTGAGGAATAGTTGAGCTAAAATTCCTATTTAAAGGAACAGCGTTGTCCAATCTCTGCAGGGGAGAAAGCCTTCAAGAAACTCTTTTGAGGATAACCTCTGCTTGGGGAGCCACTAGAGCAATAGTTGCTGGGGATCATCATCATCAACTACATGGTTGAAGACTGACTTGCTGGGGAGTAGAATTCCCTGAACTCGTGAGGTATTAAATCTTTTCAGAGTCATACTGCCAACTTCACTGGAGGACTGACCAAGATGCTTGTGAACTGATCCTGGGTCCTGCTATGTTTTTATGCAATGCAATGTTTTATAATGCCCAAACATGCAACTAAGATGCAACTGCTAGGAAGTGCACGATGTGAATGCCAATGATATGTTAATGCTCGATATGACTATAATATGATGCGATATTGTATATCGTGCTTATGATAATGCAGCGACCAGGTATGCTGGGGATGAAATCCTGTTGGGGACATCACCAGGGACTGAATTCGGTAGTTGCCAAATGGTTTGGACTTTGGTTATTGAGGATGCCAACGAGGGTGGACTTTTAGTGGTTGCCAATGAAGACTGGACTTTTAGGGTAAATTGAAGGTGCAACAAACAAGTGGAATGCATCCAAGTCAACGAATTCAGGCAGATTAGGGAACATTATAATCCCATAGATGCACAAGGCAAGCACATCGTTAAACACAATCCAGCAACCGCTTTTGGCATATTCTTGAGCTTTGACAACCAAAAATTTGAGAGAAAACCCAGAAACTCCATGCCAGGAAGTCAACAACAACTCTGCAGGATCCATATGCAAGGGAACAGCTAAGTCTTCCAGCTTAGGCTTAGCATCACAGTGAATGAAGGGCACTTTGTTCTGAACTGGCAGCTCTAGAAACTCGGTGTACTCCTCCATGGTCGGAGCCAAAATGAAGTCCTGGAACATAAAACACCTTAAGGAGGGATCATATAACTGCATCAACGTGTATAACCCATTCAGCTCATATGTAGTTGGTCTGCAAACCAAATTCAGTAGCTTCCCATAACTCTTTCTAAGGCTTCTCCTCACATCATCATCAGCTAGGGAAATCAGACCCAACAGAGAAGTCACATCAGGGGTAGGCAACTTATACGCAACAGTCTTCCTCATAGTACTCATAATAACAGATAGAAGTCCGGAGCACTAGAATCGGGAGGTATGCAAATGCACCTGCAGCACAGGCACACGTTAATGATATGCACATGATGATGCAAACAATGCAATATGCAAAAAATGCAACAAGGGATCACGTGCCCCTGGCTGAGAAACCCAATCCAGAATATTGGCCTCAAATAGACCCACAAACTGCTCAAGATCATCCACAATGCTCCAACCTGGTCTCTGACAGACCCAATAACACTGTCCTCAAATACCACTGAACCTCAATCAAGAAAACTGGTAATCTGGAGGTCAAGTTACCTGCATGCCCCAACCCCTCTCACAGGTAGGTGTCCTAATAACTGACACAAGGTATGGCATCCTATGCGGTCGTTGGCGTCACAGACTTTCAAGACGGATGATACGATACCCAGAAGGTGTGGCATCATCATGTCCTGAAGAGGCCTCACTTAGCCAACTTCCAAATGATCGGTCCCCAGAGTCGACAATCCTCCAAACCAACAACCCCTTCAACCCAAAGGGTTGAAAAAGAAGCCAATCGGGAGAACCTCGTCTGAGCGTGGATTTCATGAGACACTAGTACATGCAAAGCATGCACGCGCCCACTAATTTCCACTCTAATTCTAGGTGCACTCAAGCCCAGGTCCGACTTATCTCTCAATCATAGAACCCCCTCATACCCACAGCAATAATAACAAAAATATAATGCTGAATGTAAAATACAGAAACGTAAATCCATACAAAACCCACGACGGGAAAACAAGCGCTAGGATTGACTCGCGTAGGGAACCGTTGGAGTCGCCAGCAGAGTCGCCAGCTGTCGCTACTGCGAAAATCGGCGCCGGCTGAACAGAAGAGTCGCCACCGTGCGTTATTTATCCCAAAGGAGGGAAAGGAAACACTCGAAGTAAACCTACCGCAAAGACGGGAAAGGAATGGTCATCGCAACCAAATCCTGGATTCGGGAGTCGGTTACGCAAGGGGAAGGTATTAGCACCCCTCACGTCCGTCGTACTCGACGGGATCCACGCTTGTTTTCTGGTACGGATTGTTGTTCTATCTATTCTACAGGTCTGGGGTTATAAGAAAAGAAAATGACTCGGCAAAGTATCATACTTTATGTCTACGTATTCCCGTCTAGAACAAGAAATCAGAGTCAACGTAGTTCGCCTACCTACGGGAAAGGAGGGGAAGGTTGCTCGCTAGGATATCGCATCCTATGCCTACGTACTTTCATACAGCATGAAAGATCAGAGCAAACATAGTTCGGGCCACGTACGACACAAGTCTGTCTTGATTGTTTTTATCCTTCTAAAAAGGTTTTTTTCCTGATTACGCGTCCAAGCGGACAAAAATGACGCTTTGATTGGTTTACAACCTTTTACGCAAGAACTGTCTTTTATTGATGTTTGAAATGTTTATTGTGTTTTTGATTGTTTTGAGATGAGAAGAGAAAGAACTTTAAAACCTAGGGTTAAAAAGGGAATCAAAACTATCTTAATGTTGTCATGCATGGATGAGAGCCTAATGTATGTCATATTTCTCTCTTGCGTAGAGAGAAACAGAGATCCTGAGGGATAGACGGAAAAGAAACAGCATATATACAGTAAAGCAGTAAAATGCATGAATGCAACAGTACAAGCGAGGCAAGGGAATCCCACTCAACCTCGAACCTGAAAAACAATAGGCAAAGTGAAGCAACTTCACTTCAAACCTACGGGGAAAATTAACAAACAATACAGCAAAGAAAAAATAAGCCCCAAAAACCCCAACTCTGACAGCTCAACAGCTCCTACAGCAGCAGCTCTGAAAACACCCAACTCTGACAGTTGATAAACAACAATCTCCCAATGATCCCCAAAGTCAAACTTCAATGGTACCCAAGCTACAATAAGCTTCCATCTCCAAGAAATCCCCAAGCTCAAGCAAGCACAGAATCTTAACCAGTTGACAGCATCAGACAGCAGACGGCTCCAGACAACAGTAAACTTTAGCTTTAACAGCTGCACAATTTTGACATGAATAATCTTCATCTTTGTCAATCTTTGATCTTATTCTCTATCTTCAATGGCTTCTTTCTTCAAGGCAAGCTCTCCTAGATGATAGTCACTTAACAAGATGAGTTGAATGTTAAACAGTTCATTGACTACCAAAGGAAGCCTACAAACAGTTTAACATTATAGAAGAGTAGTTCTCTCAAAGTTCTACCTCTAAGGTACGGCCACTTATCCCTCCAAAGGAGGGAGGTGAATACCATAGAGGGACTTTATGTTATAGGGAAGAATGGAAGAACACGAGGCTATCCATATTTGTACAAAAAACTCAGTCTATTCTAAGGCTCTGCTTATTCCTATTATTTCCTATGTCTTCAATCAACTCCCAGCTCAAGCAATCCTCAGACTTCAACCTTGATCTTCAACCTTCTCTTTTAATGTCTTCATGCTCCACAAGCTCAAACCAAGCCCAATACCCTAAAGAAAAGCCCAAAGCCCAAGCAAACATATATAAACCCCAAGTGGGAACACCAAACAACCACTCCATTTGCAAAAATATACTAAAAATAGTAAAATAGTAGTTAAAATTCTAAGATTTATTCTAAGGGGATTTCTATATCTACCCTACATACCCTATATGCCCTATAACCTAATTCATGTAAAAATCCCAAAAGAAAATGTTAGAATGCACCTATGTTGAGTTTAAACCCTAAAACTATCACCCTAATGTTCTCTAATCAAAACTAATCAAAATTAATCCACAAAAATGTGGAATAAATCCAGGGGGAACTTAATGTTCTAATCTAACTACCCACAAAAAGAATGGAATCAAAATATGAATTTAAATGACCAAACAAAATTCACCAAATGATATGTACAAACAAAATGAAAATAAAATGCAATTAAATGTAAAAATCACCAAAAATAGAAAAATGCCTAAAATAATATTTTTACCTTTTCAAAATTTTCTTGAGACAATAAGGAGAATAAAGAAAAAACTCCCATGCCAAAATGATTAGTTTTGAATTTAATGTGAATTTTCAAAGAACCAAAAATAATATGAAGAAAATGATGAAAATATGAGAAAAAAGAGAAACATGCGTGTCAAATAGTAATTAAAAGCAGTTCAAAACACTAGTTGGGCCCAGGAGGGGGTGTGGGTAGGAAGGCGCGCACTAAGCCCAATATCATCAGAAAATGAAATGAAAAAATCAAGAAAAATGGAAAACTCATGTGGTAAATAGCAACTGAATTACATGTTAATTCCAATGGGCCTTCAACCTGGGGTGCCAATAACACAAAATTGAACTAAGCCCAACAAACGTCACTAAATGAAACGGTGCGTCTTGGTCCCTCTCTCAGATTCTCCAACAATCCTGGCCGTGAGATCTCATTTCAGTCAAAGTCCTAGGGCAATCTAACGGTCCCTGTTTATCGTCCCCAAATATTTCAGGTGACCTAGTAATTTCTCAGGCGGTGGTTCACGGTGGAAACCACCGTCTTCTCCGGTGAGCCTCCATTCTCAGGTCATCAATCAAGCCAAAAATTATACCAATCCTACTTGTTTTTCCACGTAGATTACCAATCCAACCTCAGAATTCCTTGAATCTCATTCTATCTTAAAACACGAAGGGAATTTCAGAACATGTCCAATTCTTGATCATCTCAATTCTTGAAACAAAAGGCACTGATATAATCTACATGTTAAACTGATCACTTCTAACTATCTAATCATGATTAAAGCTTCAAGAATCACCATAACTAACTCTCAACAGAAATGGTACCTCATGATCAAACTTCACCAAATGCTACCAAAACTATCCAGAATCGTTCTCTAATCATTATGGATCCTAACCACATGATCAATGCTAGCTAATTCAACCTAGAATGGTGTAGAAAATGGAAGTTACATACCTGCAAAAAGCTTGCTAACAGAGATGCTTGGAGGCACGAAACAAGCTTCAAAATGATGCAAACACCTTCAATGAAGTGAGTAGAAGCTTCTCCAATCCTCAATTTGGCTTGAAAGCTCCTCCAATTCCAAAACTGATTTCAGTTATGCTCCTTGAAAATTCAGTTATGGATTCTCCTCAAAGCTCAAATTCACCAACCTCTTCTATCTGCACTCACTCTAAACCTTTTATAGAGTATACTCATGGGCTTTTGATCCAATCTAGAAGCCCAATTCAGTGTATCCAAATTTATGTCACAACCATGGAAGTAATGTGCTACATTCGGGTTTTGCTTGCTTCATTCAGCTTCCAAGGGTTCTAATCAACCATATGCATCATTGTGAATGTGTTTTGATAGGTAGCTTGGCTTGAATCAGCTTGTGTAAGATTTTGAATGTGTGACTTGTAATTCAAGCAAGTGGTTTACAAAGGAGCTCCATGATTCTGACCTCAACTCAAAAAATTAACAAAGCCAACCTCTCCAAAACATATTTTCTAATCAATCTGAGTATTTGGATGACACATTTGGACTTGTAAATCAAAAGTTGCAATTTCCCTCCATGAATCCATTTGAAAAAAAGTCCATTTTCAAGCCATTTTTGTGCATTCTTTGCTACAAGCCTTTCCATTTCACCATGACCTCTCATCTAGCCTAAAAACATCATTCTGAGCATATCTCATGTTGAACATTTTTTTATTTGAAGAGTGGAAGATGGAGATATGGACCTATGATTCAAATGACCCATAATCTTACTTTCCCAAAATACCCCTGACTTGCAAGAACCATAACTTGAGCTCTACAAATCATCTTGAGGACTTCTACCACTTTTTGGAAATCTAAAATCATGAGGAACATCTTTCATGTTTGTTCAAGGTCCATTTGAAAACTTCTTGAAGGGAAAAAGTTGCTTGGAAGTCAAGTGACTTTCACAGATAAATTTCAGTGTCCCCTGATGACTTGTAACTTGCAAGAACCATAACTTGAGTTCCACAAATCTTCTTGAAGAGTTCCACCACTCAAATTAAAGGTATTGAGATGCTCTACAAGTTTCATGTGGAGCCCAAAGTCATTTGAAGCTTGAATTTTGACTTATCTTGCTTGGAAGTTGAGCCTAAATCAGGGGATTTTACACTGAAACCCTAACTTAGCAACCCCTCTTCTTCTTGATTTCTTTTGATTTTTCCTTGGCACAAGACCACACCTATATCCACATATCAAATCATGAATTCCACATCCTTCAAATAGGCCTTGATGCCCTTCAATCAAGCATTTGACCTAGGGTTGACCTATGGTTGACCCAGATGAAACCCTAGTTGACTGCATTCAACTGTAGCTCTTGTAATCACACCAATGACTTGACTCATCTTCAAAATGACCCTTTAGGCCTTCATGATGTTTTATACACATTCCACACCCTCAGCTCATAGCTCATATCTCATTGATGATCTTCAAACACACCCCCAGATAGGAGATAGATCCACTGCTTGACCTTCTAACTGTTCAAAGCTTCAATTCCTCAGTTGTTAACTTAGATAATCTTGAATTTGAATAAGAACCCCTTTGATGTGCTCCTTTAGATAAGAATGGAACTTGATCCCTTGCTGGATGACTTGCTTATGATATGCTATGCAAATGGATGAACTATGTACATGATCTATTATGCAGATAATAATGCAATTGAAACACAAATCAAGTGAAATGTGTTGGTCAAATTTTAGGGTGCAACACATACTGTCATGAGTTTTGTGGATTGGTTGTTGTCATTAATTTTCTATACATAATTGGCATTGAGTTCACGCTTAGTTGCTGTCAAATCTGTTTATCATAACCAAAATTGTTTGGATGTAGCAATTGTCATGTTGAAATAGATAATAGCTAGTTGTGGGATGATTTGAACTTTGCAATGTTTTGAACTCATAATCATACTATTGGAACTGTGTTGGTTTGAGCTTGCTCAACTTTTGTTACTTGCATTACTTTGCTGATGTTGCATTTTAATAATAAAGTGTGTTGTTTCTGTTTTAACAAAACACTATTGTTGACTTATGTTGTTAAAATATGATTGTTTACTTAAGTATGGCTGCTGTTTTTCTATGTGTAGTATTTGAATGCTTTAGTTGCTATCCCATTCATACTGAGGTTTGTTAACCTCTATTCAGGTTTCTAGCTGTTTCTTAGTTCTTTTGTTTTGCTAATCAAAACCCTTAAGGTCTGTTGTTGGAGCTTAGGTGTTAACTATGATTTAGAGCAGTTGGTGTTTATCTTGACCTTTCTATACTACTGCTAGGTTGTTGGTGCCTTGTATGTTAGAATTTCATGTGCTGGCTGTCTATAGGGATTTAGAGGTTTGTCATTTTAGAAATCTTACCAGAATTTCCATTGGCCCTTCAAAGTCCATATAAGATAGACTCTTGGCATTTTATGGTTTGGACTAGGTGCATTGGCTGTTGTTTTTTTAATTGGGATTTGGATGCTGCCCTTATGCATTGGTTTAACATAAAATTGGTACTGCACCATTAATTCACAAGGTTGGCAGTTTGGTTGATCACTTGTTGATCCCTTGTTTTTGAGCTTGTTTAATTTCTGTCTTTTGAAGGACCTAGACTGGATGGTTTGGTTTTGGACCTTGTGATGTCCAATGTTTAGGCTGGAACAATTTCTGCAACCAGTTGTAAGCAGGTCTTGGTGATTAACATTTATTTTGGGAGCGCACAAGTGTGTTGTATGCTCTGATCAGACCTGTCTTCTTTGCTTTAAAAGTCATGATAGAATTCACAGTTAGTACTGCTAGGGCTGTTTAGATTTTTGAACTTGGCAATTTATGATACCCATATTTGGACTCCTAACTCACTGTTGGGATTTGGATTTGTAATACAAGTATATGGTTGTAGCTGTTGAAATCTGATTTAGAGTGGTTGCTATAATTTATGAATTGATTGGAGTTTTACAACTTCATTGACACAATGCCTTGATGTTGCTGTCCAAGTTTTATTGAGAGTTGTTTTGGAGCATACCAATGCATTGGGTAGACTCTGGCCATTTATATCTTAGTGCTTTGGAGGTCATGAGTCACCTGTTAACTTTGTAGGGTCTAAGTGTTATAAATTTTCATGCAAGCCTGTCTCTTGGATCTGTTGAAGACTAATTGTCACAGCTTGAAACTTTAATCTGATTTTTGCCAGCTTTTGGTTTTAATCCTTGGATGTGTTTGAATCAGTCCATATCATGAATCACTGCCTGGTTCAGTTGGACTTTGGTTGGTATGTATGACCAGTTGTAGTTTGGTTTATGAACATTGTGCTAACATTAAATCTTGGTTTCAACTTTGTTTGGACACAAGGTTGGTTTTGACAAACACCATTTCACCAACATGCAACTCATGTGCCACTTTCTCACTTTAGTGTCCTTTTGATCAATATCCCTATTAGAACTCATTCTATATCACAAGTGGAACTTGCTCAGGTCATTGCCCACCTTCAAATGCATCTGTTTTGACCTTACCACTCCAAATTGCTTTTTTAAACTTCCTTATGCAAGTTTTATCGTGTTTTAAGTTGAGTGCATTATTTAAAAAAATGGTTAGCACCATCATGATCCTCATCAAAAATCAAGCAACTTTGACTAAAATTTCATGAAAAATGATTGAGTTTTGGTTAAGATTGAATCAAACCGTTTTTGCATTTCTTCAATGGTTTTGCCTTAAGCTTGCCCAGAAAATTCACCTTGGGGTGGCTTGATACAACGGATGTATCGCCACCCATTAGTTGTAACCTTGCCTTGCCATGCCCTGAACCTGAGTTCGACCCCTAGTGGGGGCATTTTTGCTTCTTTCTTTATTATTTTTCATGTTTTATTATTTTTCTTTCTCTTTCCGTTTCTTTACCAAACGTGCGCATTGGTTGAGGTGGTAAAATTATGACTTGCGAACCATGAGGTCATGAGTTCTACCCATGGTGAGACATTTCTTTTTTTTAGCACTTGTTTTTTTTATTTTAATTATTTGTTATTTAACTTTTATTTCTTTTAAAAAATAGTTTGAATATCATAAAAATCTCAACAACAAAAATCATATTTATTGTTTTAATGTGTTAATTTATTTTTAATCATTTTTATTTTATTTTCCATTTATTTTTATTTTTATTTTAATTGTCATTAAAATTCAAAAATTCATAACTCCTTTATTTTTAATTTTTTTTAGTGTTCTTTTTTTGAGGTGGTTACATATGATGTTTTCTACCTTTACCCCTCATCCCAACTTTAGGGTCCAGTTTCCCCTTAGTCTGCGACTTTCTCTCCTATTCTCATTTTTGACTTTATGTCATTTCATCTGTTTTGGTCGATGACGACATTTCCGTAATTCATTACCAGTCAAATTATTGATGAATAATGTTGGATCCGAGACCACTTCTTTCTCTCCTCATTTCTCTTCATCTTTCGATTTTATTTTGACTTTTTGGATCGATGAAATCTTGTATGACGAGATCCCACTGTTTTTGTTTCGTGCGACACTATTCAATTGAAGAACGATCCTCAATGTCGTTTCTCTATCTTGTCCATAGCACAGAAATCAATACACGACATCTTAAAGTTTGAT